>CM024208.1:356632-481061 GCA_013435755.1 Amphilophus citrinellus
TTACCTGTAGCCAGTGTACAAGCTGCTGTTAAAGCTTTTTTTTGATCTGAGATCAGCGATGAACTCAGCAGATCAACCTTCTGAGCTTCTAGAGCAGAAAAACTTGCAGAATTAAGTTAAACCACCATGTAGCCCACATTACAGCCACACTCGTCCCTGAAGCAAGAACCATCCAAAATCAGTATTAAATGTAATAAATTCATTATGCACATTAATTTTCTCAGCTCCTGAATTTGTCAGTCTGTGGCACAATCATGAGGAGTTCATTTTGGAAACAGGGTTAACATTATTACATCTTTAATAGTTCAGGGGCGGATAACCTTACCTCCTGCCCCGTAGTTTTATTTCAGTGATGACAAACCTCGGGCAAAAAAACAAAACACACAATTGATGTGGTGTACAAAGAGTTACAGGATGACCTGGAGTTAAAAATCCTAGTTTCTGAAAAACAAAGTCTGCTGCCATCAAACCCTGATAGCAAGGTGAGAAGCCAGCTTTCATGTTATCCAGTTTTATATTGTAATAAAGCAGGAGCTGCTTACCTACTGGGGGATCCTGCGTAAGGGCAGCTATTACCTAGCCCCTGCTATTAGCCACATATAAATGGAAAGGTTTCAAGTAATCTGATTACCCAATGCCAGGTCAGATTGCGTGTCCTGCTTCAGTGCATCAGATGTTGCTTCAGCTCCCACCGACCACTGCAACTAGGGATCAGAGTTAGTTTGTCCTGCTGCTTTATTGAAGCAGCAGAGATGCAGTTTTAAACACATAGTCACAAATCCACCGTCTACTGAATCCTGTCATTCCCAAACATGTCAACATTCACCAACCGTTTGCGGTTGTCAGGTTTTAATCACAGTTTCTAATTGAGAGAGAACAATTAGCGTCCTCTGTCCACCAAACTGTCTTCCTAGATATTCAGTGGTTTGTTAGCAGAATTGGAAGAATTCTTCTCATTTTGTTCTTTTAGAGGACAACAAATCAGTACTGAAAATATTCAGATACTGCAAATTTTACAGTAAAATTTGGTTGAAGATGTTAACGGCTGTTAATCACAATTATCACAGCTGTCATAGAATGTACTAAGTACTAAACATAAATACCACTTAATATCTGGTGCACTGTTAGAAAGCAAAGATATGGATCAGGAACCACAGGTGTATCAGAATCTGTAATTGCATCAGTATGTAACTGTCTGAATTTTGGTTTTAGTGTATGAGCCTTAAAAGCACTCCAGCTTCAATAGGTCATCAATATTAAGCCTGATAGCTCCAATGGCATGTGACTTAAATGAACTTTGCCTAATTTAATAAGGTAATTTGACCTCAGGTTTCAGCTCAACTGTATCAGGCTGGGCAAATTTGAGCCTTCCCTCATTTCGAGGATTCAAGGATTTTTATTTGCCATCTGTGCATGGACCAAGGTCCAGATACATTGGAATTTTTTGAAGGGCTCTCTGGTAGTCAGCCGAGTATACTGCGTTGTTTCGCTCAGTTGAGATGGAACCTGTTTCATCAAATACTCATGTTCAATGATAATTGATAAACTATTCCATGCACTATTCATTCACACTTAAGCAATGTGGGGTAAGTGTTTTGTCCTTAGAAATGTGCATGCATTTATTGTGTAGTTAGATTCCCTCTAAAATAAGCTTTGTCTTTTTGAACCATCAGTGCAGTACATGAGAGTATGTCCACGAGCAATCAGCAATGAGATACGGCCCAGCATTTGACACTTGCTACCAGTTTTTCAGTCCATCAGGTGCAGCAGCCACACCCTGTGGAGCAAAGTAGATGTAGTCACCAGTAAAAAGAAAAATGTTCTTTTATTTATCAGTTCATCAAAACACAGTTCATAGTCTTTGGACTCCAGTTTCTCATCAAACAGTAAATGTAGAGCAATCCGGGCTCCTCAGCTCCTCAGTCTCCTCCTTTGCATTCGTACCCAGAGCTCCCACATTTCATCCATCGTTCATTTAACATGGAGTCTTCAGTCACTGGCTGCAACCAAAACACCTCAGGTTGAACCCAGACAGTCTCTGTGTCTGTTGGCACATCATCACTCTGTGTGCTTTCTCAGTTGACAGTTTGCATACAGTTCATCACTGTTGCACATGATTTTGCTTCTAAAGAACACAGAATGTCTTTTCTCATGAGACTTATTGAAATGTCAGCTCACTTGACAAATTAAAGGATACGTCAGGCTGCTCCTTTTCCTCTTCAGGCCTTTCTGGACCTCCTTATGGCCAACAGGCTGTTGGTCTAGCCCAAGAGGTCATGTGGCAGTCTCTCTGGAGGTGACCTGTGAAGTTACCTCTAAGCAGGTTGTTCCTCTGTTGAGTAGGCTGAGTGAGTCCAAGCAGCGGTCCTGGCTGTGACAGTTCTTTCCTTCCTCCATGCCAGGTCACTCTGCCTCTCATCTGCCTCTAGTTTCTCCCTCTCAGGTGTACAAGTCCAGATTGTCACCTTGATTAACATGCATGTGTACAACAGGCACAGCAGATTCAGTTAGAGTGTTAGGAACAGTTGGTGCAGGGAATCCACTCGTTACCTGTGTAATGCTGACAGCAGGAGGAGCAGGCTGGGTGTGTGAGAAGAAGCTGCAAGACTCTGAGCAGTGTTAGCAGTCAGCACTGCGGCCTGAGCCTCAGTGTGCAGTTATCAGAGGTGTTTCGCCTTCTTCTTCCTCTGATTGGTCAGCTCTCTCAGTCTCTCCTCCGTTGGAATGTACGCAGCCCTTTTGTTGGACTCTTCTCCTCTGTCAGGATTTCTCCTATCTTAGAAGATCTCTGCCATCAGGATACTGCAGCCTGAAAAAGTCCACCATACAGTGTGTTGCATCTCCAGTTTCACATCATCAGGCAGGTTAGTCTGGAATACTCTGCTCAGCTCACTGGGATGTCTCCCAAAGAGCTTAAATGTCTCAAAGTGCAGAGTAGCTCCTGCAGCATTTTCTCCAAAGGAAATGATGACTTACTTGGTTTTTGTGTGATGTTGAGAACAGTCCATCAGCCAGTCTCACCATGTCCATAAGCATCCATGGCTCATGGGTAGACACACTTCACCCCCTTCACGGTGGAGCACACAGACACATTGCGCTCCCCCTCCCGTTCAGGAGGTAAGAGTTCTTGTGTGTCTGGACGTCACTTCGCTGGCTGTCCGTCTGGTGTATTATCTTCCAAAGTCTGCAGCCGTCTCCCTCTTGCTCCTGCCTCCTTTGCAGGAAGGCCATCCTCTTCCTTCTCCAGCTGTTGTTGTTATTGTTGTTTAGGAAGGTTGCTGTGGAGACCTGCAGCGTCATCTGTAAATCATCTCTGGACACAAGGTTAGTAGAAGAGAACAGATTGCATTCTGCTCATGTACGCTGCTCTTTGTCTTCATGGTTTTTATTTAAAAGTCCACCTCTTGTGTGACGTCACTCACTGCAGTTTGCTCAGAGGACATGCTTCTCAAAAATTATCTTCAAGCACTTAAAAATAAAGTGGAGGCATTTTCTGCCACAATGGGGCAGAGAAAGACACTTCAGGAATTTTCCTTTTTTCTTTTTTTTTTTTTTTTTCATTTCACCTCCACTTCATTACATCATTTTTGTTTACCATAAATTTTGCTTTAATCTATTTCCCCTCTATCATAACCCCAAAACCACTTTCTATTAGTAAACACATTCTCATCTATGTTCAGCTCAGCAACATGCCATGTTAAAAGATACCAGGTGAAATCAGAGATGGAAGTCCATCATTGTCATTGTGCATACACCACACTCCTGGTTGGAGGTGGATATTACCGTTTTAATACCGTGTGCATGAGGCTGTGGATCACCCCCCTGTTTTAGAGGGTCTCCATGGGTTCCTGCTCCACACTCGCTCTCTGAGAATAACACAGTGTCCACTGTGAAACAACAACTGTCTCTCTGGCTATAATTCCCAAAAGTAATCTCTCAGCACCATCAAATTTATTTAATTCATTTGTTATTTATTTTAAATGTGTTTATTTATTTAATAATTTGGTAAACTTACAGATTTACCTCTATCACTATGTTTGGAACCAGGCAGATATGCAGCAGAGAGGTCATTGCAACTCAATTTGCCCCCTTCCTCTAAACCCTCCGGTATTCAAAGAATGTGCTGAGGTGAAGACATCATCTGCACTGAGAACACACACACAAATATCCAAACAATATTTCCCGAGGACCAACTTACAGATTTTTCTTTTTCTAGGAACTCCTTTTGACTTCATCTTGAATTATGTTTTAAATTAAAAGTTCTTGTGAGTTGTCAAAGCTTCAGGTTGACCAGCTGAGTGTCCCGCAGTCTCTCAGACCTGTTACACAGATGTGTTTCTAATAATCAGATTATATTTTGTTACTAAAATCCTTTTATTTCCTTAGAGGCTCAGCTGTTATTTCATCCTCTCTAATCTATACTCACCACTCCTTTACCTCACTCACACCTACTACATTTATATTTTCACTTCAATCTATTTATTTTAGGCTCAGTTTGTGTCCAAGCTATATTATTATTATTACTATTTTGTTATTATTTATTACTCATACTATTCTTGTCATTATAGCTATTTTATTTAATTCTCTCTTACTCCTTATTCTCCCAAATATTTTAACATTTATTTCCCCTTATTCTTCCAAGTTTATGATTCATCCTTACCCATTCTCTTAGGCTTTTTAATTTGACTCTTTTTCTAGTTAATGTTAATTCTATTATTGGTTTTAATCAATCCAGTTATTCTATCAGAGGTTTATCACATTTAAATAGGTTACTCTTTTACTCATATGTTATTTAAACTGTTCCTGTTTTCCCTTTTTGGTCTCTAATTTAACACTTCTAGCCCCTCCAGATTATCTACTTTTAAACTTTTTACACCCTTCAATATTAACTTTAAACCTCAATGATTAATTTTCCTAGTTTACACTTGTTTCTCACAATTTTATGCAAACTTTTCATTCACCAATTGCATAGAAAAGCAGACAAGCTCTGCTTTTAATATACACACCAACAGATGTATGCCGCTGCAGGCCGAGGCCTTGCAGCCCGCAGCAGATCCACCTTTATAAATCACTCCTCTGCTCCACTGACCACCAGTTCATGAACACATCTAGTTTGGTTTATTTAATCTACACTCAGATTATTTCCCAGTTATTTTATTGTTAGCATTACATCATATTATCTGTTATTCTACTACAGCTGTTAGAGATTTTATTTACTTTCCCACTATCTTCTAGTTTTCCCCAAGTGTTTCCTCCCTTATTTTTACCCATTTTTCCCAATTGTGTCACTTGTTCTCACTGACCTATTTTAAACTTCTAATTCTAATCTACTTCTTTTCAGCTTTTCTTTTGACCAACATCAATTTTAACATTGTTTGAATGACTTACTGGAGCTTTGTTTTGTTCACATGACTATTTTTATTCAAGCTCTTCCTGATTGTCCAGTCTTTAACCTATTACTGGTTACAAAGTTTACTATTAACCCCAATTCATAAATTCCTTATTCACATATACACAACTTTTTTCCTTTTAGAGCAGAGGGAGAACTGCCCAGCGACAGCTCTCTCTCTCTCTCCCAAACTCCCTGTCTGCCTGCTCACACACACACACATACCAGGCTCACCCACACACACACACATCCCAGGCAGGCAGCCTCCCACGCACACACACATACAGGCGGGTAGACACACACACACACAGAGACACACACACACACCCTGCAGCTGCGGCCTTGCAGCGGCAGCAGCTCTCTCCTCTTCTCCCACAGCAGGTTATATTCTTGAAGCACAATTTACAGCAATTAATAAGGATAAATGTATTATACTTTTCAAAAGCAGAATATACAGCAGGGAATAACTACAAGCCCAGGCAGTATGTACAAAATATTACTTAAACTCAACTCAACCAAGTGGCACTACTTATCCAGTGCCTGACGTCATACTCTCCCAGCTGGATCTGATGTCTTATGGTCAAAAGGTTTCCCCCTTTCATCAGAGGGCTACCCCTAAGAGCGTATCTCGATCCACACCTGGTTGTCGACCCCGGCCGTGCAGCCCACCTTCGTCAGAGCCCGAACACTTTTTCGGATTCTGAAGAAACATGCGGTAACGCCGTGCGACTTTTTGCTAGCTTCCTTTTATTCATACAGTGAATCCTCCAGAGCCGAATCTTCTAGTGTCTTGTCGTCCAAAAGTCTCAATATATAACGAAACTCCCAAGAGCTTACATCAGATACACGGCCTGGGCAATATCTCACGCAGCAGATTAGCAGCCTGAGCTCGTCCGGCCCAAGATAAGGGTTGGACCGGATGATTCTCAGCGGTAAATCTCCGCGAGGACCTATCACTTTTTTCTTCAGCGCTATTCCATAAATACCACAGAACAGATACGACAAGACGAACAGACAAAACAAACATCTTTTACAGCTGTGATCTCACTCTCAACACGCATTCATTCCGCTCCAGAGTTCAGCAAAGCAAGGAAAACCCCAAACACAACACCTGCTCAATCCAGGAGTCTCTTTTAATCCCAATTAGACCATTTTAGCTCAAAATAGCCGACCACAAAACCCTTAAATTTTACAAATTCTTTATCCAGAGCAAGACAGCTGTTTTATTTTGAAAGTGTAACCAGGAACTTGGGCGGAAGTCTCAGTCACCCGGACGACACCAAATGATGCAGAAAACTGCTTTACTTACTTTTGCGCGCTTTTGGTGTTCTCCGTAGCACGTGAGGCTCCGTCCAAACCCTAGGTACCTCTCCAGCTGTTCTTATCTCGGAGTCCCATCTGGGGTGCCAAGATGTCGGGTTTTTTTGCGGCTCTCTCCCGCTGCCTCTCTTATCAGGCGGAGGGGAGACCAGTGGAAGCAAATGCACCTTGAGAAAAACTCCACACTTCACAGAAACTCACTGGAGATGAGCAGGTTTCGTTTTCAGGATTTATTGAAGCCCAAAGTTAAACAAAGTACAAGATAGCAAAAAGTTAAACAAAGTACAAGATAGCAAAAAGTTAAACAAAATACCAGATAGCAAAAAGCCTCCCGAGAGTGAGTGCCGTGGAGCCGTTACAAAGGTGATAAGAAAGCAAAGAAGCAGACGTCCAGAGTTTAACAGAGTATAAAAAACAGAAGCCCTCTCGGGAGTGAGAGCTCTCCAGCCGCTGCAAACACAGGAGAGGCAGAGCAGAGCAGAGCGCTCCCTCCCAAATTTATCATGCCCTTATATAGCCCAATCTCACACCTCCTCCAGCTGTTATCAGGCGGAGGGGACATAGTAGCATGCTCCTCAGGCAACAGTTCTATACATCGGTCACGGGAGCTAGCAAGACACCCGACTTTCCCACGGCCCGAAGTCCAGGTGCGCTTCCACCCCTCCCTTCCAGGACTCACTCCGGCTACTCGCCCTCCCCTCGGGAGAAGCTGGGTCAAGAGTGCACTGTGTAAAAGGTGAAGCTCCTCACAAAGGTGGGGGCTAGCATTACTTAATGGAAAAATCCCAGGTCGCGGCAGAGCAGACCTCAGCCCTTTTCCACCTGTCTACAGCATGCAATGCTCCAGTGTGTGAGTGACAATATAGGTGACAAATAATATATATTGTGAGCATTAATTTGGAGTGTGTGACTAATATATGTAACAATACATGATATAAAAATATTGATAGAAATACTGATGTCAAAAAGATAAAAATACACGACATCACGACCCAGGGAAGGAGAGGACAAACAGGCGGTAGCTGATGTGAACAGAAGTGCAAGTTTATTTACAGTGTAGCTGTGAGATATGTGGAGGCAGGAATGTCCAGGGAAACAGGGATGGAACGTCGGGGAAAAGAGTGGGTGAAGAGGATCGAGGCGCTGGAGAGAATCCGAGGCGAGCAGGGGAGGCAAAGCAGGTGAGTGACTGAGCAGGTGAATCCAAGAATCAGCAGCGAGCACGGCGTGGGATGGCGAGGTAAGCGGAGGGCAGGATTTCCAAAGTGAGCGAGCAGGAGCCGACATGGGAATCTGAGGTGGACGAAAAACGGATAGCAGGTAAGTCGTAGGAGAATGCACAAGAGAGAGTCACAGAAAGGAGCCGACACTAACTTAGGAGTAGTCAATGATCCAGCGAAGATTGAAGGTCTGCTGGCAGTTTAAGAAGACCTTCCTGATGACCCGATCAGCTGCAGGTGTGGTGACGCAGCGCCCAGCGTATCCGCCCCGAAGAGGCGGAGACACCGGAAACCCTTCGCCGTGATCCGCAGGACACACACACATACACACACAGACATACACAGAAACCTCCCTAGGTTATGACACACTGAGCAGGGTAAGATGAGGAACAGAAATCGTTGCTTAGAGACCAGTAGGAGCAGAGTTGAAAACATGTCCAGACATGTTCAGAATGGAAAAGTACCTAAAAGGCCCGATGAAGTAATGGTTAAGTCCAACAGTCCCATAAATGGGTTTGGACGGTGGGGTGATAATTTGTCATGATGATGTTTTAAAACTAGGATGTGTCTTAGATTTAAACTATAAAAGGTGATGCACAAAAGCGTCGAACGAGAATCTTGGGAGCCCTTCCCAGCACCAGGACTGATCTGCAGAATGGACAGAGCCAACCCAGCTGTGGATATCTAATTTGACTTTGAACGGTTTTGCGTGCGCTCTCCCTGTCATTTCAGATGAAGATTGGAGGTACCTAAGCTGTTAGATTTCTATCTCCTGGATTTCAAGGAGGATATCTGCACAACAGTAAGGATTACAAAAGAGGACAGTTAACGGAAGAAAAGCGATATCTTTCTTTTTGGACTTATCCTTTTTCCCCACTTCACTGAGGCAGTAACGGACTGGACTTTGGGTGAGGTCGCTTTTGGCCAGGCACCTGCTCGAAGTCCTTTCTTCCAAAAAGGATTAACTGGACAATTGGACATTTCCAAGCCCCTTCTTCATCAACCCAGCTCATAAGTATTCATTTCGATTAAGATCAAGTGATTTGGAAAATTAGGCTCTATGATTGATTTACATTGATTTTGAGTTCTGAATTTTGAGTTGATTACTGAATGTTAAGAATTGATTGAGAATTGATTTTGAGCTAATTGCAAACTGCTTGAGCTGAAACCTGCATAATAAAATTTGACTCTAAAAAGTCAGTAAAATTCTTTTGAGAATTATTTTCCCCATTAACGGTACACTTAGTCTCACTGCATAGTAAAACTCTAGGCAAGTTAAGCTCTAACATCTAGCTCTGTTTGGACACACTAGTCCAAAGCATCCACTTCAACTTTACTTATGTCCTTTGGGCTCACTGTCCGAGCCGATAAATGAATCCTGGCACAGTAACAAGTGCACTGATCAAAGGGGTTGGCCACTACAACTAACGGGACTATACATCAGGGGTCAGCTGTGTGAGCCTTCCTGACTGGCAGCATCGGAGTATAGCGGAAGCGGGGCAGACGTTAGGATTATCAGTGGTAAGAAGCCAGGCGAGTCACCCCGCTACAGCTTTGAGTAGTGTCACAGAGTTGCAGTTGAGGGTAATACCCCACTGACGTATGTGGCCAGGACCCTATTGAAACGGAGAAGCTGTCACAGATTATACCTGTGGGATCAAACACCTGTTCCTCAGTTATTGAAATATGTAAGATGTTGCCTTGTACGGTGGGGACTTGTACTGTAGCAGCTTATCAGTTCCTTCTTCTGTGCCTTCGCTGTCACCAGTTAACGTCCTCATCAGACCAAAACACACATCCTTTTCCACTAACTCATCAGCATGTGATTTTCCTGCCTCTCTGCTATGCAGTCTTATTTCTGTCTCCTGTGCAGTGTTATTTCAGCACCTTCACCTTGTTGTGAAGATTAATGCTGTCATATGCTACTTGATACTGCAGTTCTATTTAAATTGTTATATTTGTGGTATTCTACTGTGCAGCTTATTTACACTCCTTCCTTCCCCTTTTGACCTCAGACATCTCTGAGGTCAACTTCATCGACCTGACCTGGGAGCTCAGCCAGGACTGCATCATTGTTATGAGCCAGGAGAGGCCCCTTTGTGAAAACTACTCATATATTGTGGTTGTCAATCTTTGTCAGCAAGTTTTAGACACGGTTTAATAATGTCGTATTTATATTGTATTTCCCTTCTTTGTTATTTTTTATGGCATTAAAACAAAAAAATAAAGCAAACATCAGTGGATTTAATCATGAGATATAAGATCACCATTACACACATAAATCAGAACACAGCTAGTTATTTCACATTCCCATAAGTAGTGACATGATTATTGATATTAATAATTGATCTTTAGTTCGATTTGTCATTTGACAGGTAAACAGGTTGTTTGTGAAGGAAAACACCTGAAACACTTTAAAAAACTTTTAAAAAGTAAGAAGTTTAATATATTAAAGAATCAGAAAAATCACATGCATGTGGGAACTCAGAGGAGGAGACAGGCCTCTGTCTGTGCTCTCCCATGTTCCTGTCCAACCATAACATCTTTATACTGCCACTTATCTCAACATAAACATCTATGAGTTCACCTTCATCACTCAGTCTTGTGTAAGCTGGTTTTACATGACCCAGATTTCTCTCATCAGCAGTGGAGCCATAAAGCACATCTTGATGTTTCAATTTAATCAATACAGAGAAATCTTGTCCAGATTAATAACAGACGTTGGTGATGTTTTAATTGTATGTACTGCAGCTGAACCTCAAGATAAGATGCACTGAGACAGAGAAGTTAGTCAGCACTTTCTATCAGTTGCTCTCTGTCTAATGTATTATTTAATGCATTATTTAATTGTTTATTATTGTTTATCATTGTTTATTAATTAACTTGCTGGAGTTTACTTTTAAACATTTGTCCTTTTATTCTTTGAGTAAAAAATAATCCCTAACACAATGATGCTCTTGTGAGGTGTATTAGCATTTATATGTAATCAGTCCAATTTAGATTCTTCATATAAATTGGCCCACACAGCAAACAGTGACTCTGATTCAGATTCAGTGCCTCAGATTCATTAGATAGAGGTAGATTGCATCTATCTTAGGGTTGAATCAAAGTCCAGCTCTATGAAGCTCTTACTCCAAACATAAAAAACAAATTATCAGCTGGATTAATGCACAGGTAGCAGTTTAATATGCAGCCTTCAGCCTCCAACACATCAGTTCTGACAGTGCAGCTTATATTTACTGAACCCACTGATGTTCAAACCACAGTAGTCACTGATTTATAACTGCAGATGTATTCCTACACCTCTAAGACCAAAGCTGTCCACATATGGCCGTCATCCTGGTTAGTTTCCTGTGAAAGGTGCATCATGTCTCAGGCACCTGTGGAAAATGTCCAGTGAAAGAAAGTTCCAATTTTTCCTTGTCAATTAAACAAACTGAGCCATGAACTGCAGGCCTTATGACTCAATAATTAGATTTGTGCAAACAACCAGGACTACAGTTTAACACGACACAAAATGTCTGCAAATATATTTTAGAGATCTATTTATTCTGTAGCTTTTAATGGTAAATCCTTTGCTTTGTCTCATGCTGAGAAATCATCTTACAGTTTTGATATACCACCAGTTTTACTAACTAAGTTTACGATCAATCCACCAAAAGTAAACCTGTCTTCATGCACCCAGAGTTAGTTGTCAAATTACTTTATGCAGAACACTAATAAGAAGCAGTATGTCTGTGAATGTCTGTGGTGTGAGCTGCTCTTCATTGCAAGTGTGTGTTTTACAAGCTCTACAAGGTCAGTTTCAGCTGTCTCATCTTTCATCCAATTGTAAAGTTAATTTTTTCATTTTGGTCTCAAATTCAAAATACAAATTAATATCCTCAAATTAAATTTTGACACACTTTCTGTGTAAGAGTTCTCCAATGTTAAAGAGCTTATGCTTAACTGTATTACACCTAGAAAAACAAATAAAGACATAAACATACAAAGAGTATAACTCAAAGGCTCCATTGTCTACAGGAATCTGGGCAATTAACAGTATTTTTAACAAGAGGTAAAGGATATAATTTATGAAGAAAATCATTTCAAAATAATTAGCAAAATTGTTTCTAATGGTTTTGTTATCAAAATAGACATAATTATAACCAACTGAGTGTGCTTTTGCACAGCTCAGTGTCCCACTCTTCTGACCCTAGTTTAACTGGGTTTTGTCATCTTGCTTCACTTTTTCTGATCCTTTGGATGAGCCCAGGGATTTTAAACTCATTTGACCACATTGACTCTAAATGACCAGGTTGGTGAAAAACCCTTTCCTGTTACGGTAAGGACATTTTTAACTGTACATATGAACCCTACAATATATCAATAAAAAAATAAATAAATAAATAAAAAAATGAAGCACCACCCTACATGTCAGTTTTTCTCCATGATAAAGACATGCTGTTTGACCCTACATACTCTTAGCTCAGCTCACTGCACAATTATTGTCTGTGGTCTTCTAGTTGAATTCATGGTGTTTCTCTTCTTAGACCTCATGGCAAATTATAGGAAAAAATAATAATTAGTGTTACAAGAAACAAAAGCTGATCATACTCCTGAGACCACAAAATCCTGGCCCCCTTCAGGGGGACTGTAGTGATGGTAAACTACAATTCATGCATGATAGACAAATATGAAAGTGATTGTGAGTCTGACTACTAAAAATAGCATAACTGGAATAGAAACATTGTAATTCACTGATCATTGTCTGCGAGTTCTGTTCCCTTTGACCACTAATGTGTTTTCTTCACTGGAAACCTTTGACTGGACACACCTGTTGTTGTCCCTCCCCCTGGGCCCAGACTTTACACAGAGGTCATGATGATGATGATGATGATGATGATGATGATGATACTTTATTGATCCCACAATGGGGAAATTACAGTTAACAGAACACCATCCAAGAAGACAAACAAACAAACATGGGGAGATAGGTGAACTGTGGCCATGCTGCCCCCCTTCTGGAGGTGCTGCCATTAAAAAGACAGAAACAATAGTGAAAACATATAAACATATAGAGATGAGTGAGGAAAAAAATCATCTCATACTTTGTATACATACACATACACAGTATAAGGTTACAAAAACCTCTGCGATAGAGCAGAAACATATAGCATGGGAGCACTAGGGTGGGGAGGGATGGACAGGGGAGCCAGTGGAGGCGAGGGGGGGGGTTGGGCTACTGTGGGGCTGACTCAAACTCCCTCCTCAGCTAACAGTTTTGATTAGATGTAGAGTTCATCAGCAGCTAGGTCAGGGAGATCAGTCCAACACAGGTCAGAAGAAGACAGGACAGCGGGGGGGGGGGGGGGGGGGGGGGGGGGGGGGGGTAGAGCATCTGTTTACAAACATCCAGGAGACAATTTGATAAACAGCAGTCCAAGAACATCAGGGAGACAAATTCCTGATTCTACCACTTGTTCTGGTACAGACTGTACTGATTAATTTGTTGACAGCCTTCAGTCTTACTGGCGCCTCTCTGTGGAGAAAAATCCAATTCATCCGAATCTTCTTGGTTCGTTCCTTCGCCGTGCAGAAACAGATACATACATCTCCAAGATCTTACCCCTCAGAATCAGCTCCAGATATACAGAGTCTGAGTTTGAGTCTGTACCTTCCTGCGTTCCCGTCATAAGCAGCCTTACCAAGGCCAGACAGCTGCCTAGACTTCCTTAATTGCAACGACAAGCCAGGTATCTCCAGGTCCAATTAGGAGAAACCCCAGTGTCCATGAGCCAAATGTGATTTATTCCATTGACAATACAGCCAGGCACGTCATCTTCCACACCACACAGGAACCATAACGTAGCCAGCTGGAATGTCAACAAGAGGGAATAGGGTTCTCCTTCCCCAGTCTGTGAGTTCATGAACCCTAATGGGTTCAGGAAGAGGTAATCAGGGAATCCCCTAACTTCTCTCTGACAGTGTCAGTGGGGTCACAGTGTGTTTATGATTTCAGTTCTGACACAAATTATTGCTCTCAAAACTGACACTAACACCACAAAGGTCATTATTTTCATCAGAGCATTTTAAACTTCATGAAAAAGATTTTTCTTGTTTTCTTTTGTTTAAATAATGTTCCTGACAAAGTCAAAAAGCTTTGAAGCAATAAACAAATTTAAATGGTGTTTTTATGCAAATAGAACCTGAAAACGGTTTGTTGCTGACCCCAACACCAGAGGAAGGTTAGAGATGAGCTCACTTCTCTGTCACGTTCTCTACTGAGCAGATTGTACTGCAGACAAGCCAATTAGGAGCTGAACAGTTCAGAGTCCTGGGACCAGTTTAAGGAATTTATCTCTTTGTGAAAATAAGCTGAAGTATTACATCTACAATTAGGGTGGGTCTGAAGAAAATTTAAAGCTTTCACCCTGCTTTCAAATTAGGAAAAAATCATAAAATTTGACAATTACAAAGATAAAAAGTTGAAAACAAAACAGGTAATAAAAATCCTATAAATTACACTGAGATTGTTTGAATTCTCACAGTATAGTAAAGATTTAAAAGCATACATCAAATGTTTCAATGCATTAATTATAAATTTTTCCCTTCAGTGAATATTTTGATGTATTGTTTTCCTCTATAACAACAGTGTTAATTTTGACAGTAAATTTTGATTTAGTTTTAGTCATAGTCTTTTGATGAAAATGTTATTTAGTTTTAGTCATAATTTAGTCATCTGAATAGTTTCAGTTTTAGTCGACTAATTATCTTAAGAATATAGTCGACTAAATCTACAGTCGATTCAGTCGACTAAAATATAAAGGGTATAAAATGTAAATGCTTTTTCTTCAGTTCCCTTGAATTAGTCATTATACACACTTACACAAAATTAAACATTTATTCAAAGTTATGGAATATTATTAATATTAACATTAGTGTTTCACCTGCTTCCCACACACCTGATCATTAACACCACCTCACTGAGATAATCCGAGCGTTTTACAGCAGGACGCTCTGAAAGGTACAGGGCAGTGTTCAGGACTAAGATTATAAAGGCTAATCCACCGCGGTGTGGAGATTTTCTCTAAACACAAACTGGGAAAAACACTTTACCCTGCATGACATTAAAATGCTGACCTTTGCATGGAGATCTGGGTGACTGGTTTGCAGATGTCCTTTAAGATTTGTCGTGTTTTTACCCGAGATAGTCGCCCCACATGGTTTACTCATCGTTTTGTTTGTCACAACGTCAAAGGACAAATGTGTCCATACATCGGCTCTTCTCTTTCTCCCTGCTGACATTGTTTACATCACTTAGTTCTATCGGAAGGAACGACCAATCACAGGCTAGTTTGGTCTTCCTGGGTTTAGAGCAAATTTGTGCAACTGTGCGTTTAATTGGATGTTTTCCTAACTTGTCCCGCCCTGTCACAAAATTAAATCAGTTCTGATTGGATGTCATCCCCGCAAAGCATTTTCGTCTCGTTTTCAATCGTGGATGAAAGTGTCAATTAATTTCATCATCGTTTTTATCCTTTTAGGTAGTTTTTATTTTGAGAAAAAGGGTCTTTGACGAAAACAATGACGAAAATATTTCGTCAACGAAATTAACACTGTATAACAACCCTTCACAAAACTGTAACCCAGACACTATTTTGTTTTCTAAAAGTTTTTTTTTTATCTTCCACTTTGTAGCAGAGTGGAAAGCAATGGCCTTTAGTAAATCTGTTAAGAAACCTTTGCATAAAATGCTTCAATCTGAGATGCTTTAGGCAATATCCTGACCTATAGACCCATTCTAAGAAATTAATTAAAAGCAAACACCTTGACCTCAGCTGTCACAATTGTAATTATCATTAATCACATTTAGTTTAAAAGGTATCAGATATGAAATAAAATGAGGATGCTGAGTTTACACTCTTCATATATATATATATATATATATATATATATATATATATATATATATATATATATATATATATATATATATATATATATATATATATATATATATATATATATATATAATATATCTTCATGTTACTTATCATGTCATATTCCCATGGAATGCCAACTATCAGTAGTTATAATTTAAATTCCCACATTCAGCCAAAAAGAAGCTTGTTTTTTAGTGCACTTTATGCATTTCAAGGGGAAACCCACAAAGGCAAAGTATTCCATAGATTCTTAATACAAATAAGCGAATGTATTCACAAATGGAAAATGATAGTTCATGTTTCACAAATTGGTGCATTTTTGGTCGGCTTCAATGACTTATTCACATTATCTAAAAATGATTATTCAGAAAGAAGCAGCAGCCTCCCAGTTATGTGGTTTCTTCATTAATCTGACACAGCTTTGTTGCTGATTCTGCATCTCTGCCTCAAAACTTTTGCATTATTATTATGATCTTCCAACTCAAATGCTTAATACGCAGAGCATCCACACACACGAGCACCTGTTCTCGCACACTCGCACACACAAACATACACACATACCACTGCCCAGAAACTCACACATCTCACACATGAACGCACATACTCATACCTCACACACCACATGATAAAGAACTTCAGAACAGCTGATATAATCTTCTCATGTACTTAAACTGCTAAGCAAAGAACAAAACACCACCATCCATTATTCAAAGCATCAACAAATGTTCTGTTATCACTGATTAGAACAGTCACCAGGATCCATCATCTCTCTGCACTCATCTCTCTCTGAGACACACACATGAACACACAGACACACTGACACATTCAAGCATCCATCAATTTCTCTCTGTATAGATGATTGCTATAGACTTTTTCTGTCCCATGTGGCCTAATTTTGGGATTGCTTGCCAAATTTTCTGATCTTCTGTTGCCAGAACTATAAATCAAATAAAGTATCTGACCCAAACTTCAACTTTTACCTGATTAAAATGGAGATTCTCACCTTTTCATTTTGCTTTAGCCTCATTATCTGTGCTTGGGACTTTACTCATCATCAGTTTTGCATCACTGGTTATTTTGAAGATTTCATCCTCTTGTTGATTTGTCAGCATGGCACCCCTTATTCCACACACTCAGTGTCATCAGTCATTTTGTCAGTCATTCAGTCACCACAATATCAATGACCACAATAATCAACAGCCAATTTCAAACACAGTTCAATACATCAATTATGCCCTACTGCATTCCCTGAATGATCTTTAGGTGCTGATGGGCGTTCTGCGAACTTGAATCCTTTTGGAAAATTATTCTCTAATTTTTGTGTCCCGCAAACACCAATAAGATATTTTAGAATTTATTACTGACGTCTGAAAGTGGAGCATTCCACGAACTTAAAACCGCTTTTGTTATTCTATTTTATTGTCTCTAATCTGCTATTCAGTGAACAGTCTTTGACTTTTAAGGGTTCACTGGTTTTACGATTGGTCCTGAAATAAGGGTCAACCTGTAGATTGATGTGTAAATGACAAGTAATTGCTTTCATCAACTGATCAGAGGGACCGGCAGAACACGATTATTTGCTTTCATCAACCTCCAAAAGGAAAGAGACCGACAAACAATTTTCTACTTTCATCAACCTCCAGATGGGACCAGCAAAGACAGATGATTATTTCTGGACAAACCGAAAGATCTCTAAACCTGTTGAACCCCGAGGGCAGGCATTCTTTAGTGAAGTGATCAGTTCCACCCGGACTCACGCCGGCACACCCAAAATAATTTTAATTAAATTATTGTTATAATATTCTTCTCTTCTCTTTTCTCTACTGGTTTAACTCTTAACTCTTACTCTTTTATTCTTTAAACCTTTATTTCGTGTGACGGTATGTGTCGACTTACACCTCCTCCTTTCCTCCGTCAGTGACCATTAAATTTGTATCAAAGTCAATATAAAGGTCTCTGTTTACCTGTTAGGTGGACATGTCCTGGTCACTGACTGGAATCTAGGAGTCGGCCCTGGTCCACAAGTAGGCGATTCAGCAAAATTTATTATCAAATTTTCCAGTGTCATTCCTGAAGAACTTCCCGATCACATTGAGGTCACCATTTGAAGGGACGAAACACACTTCCTGAAATATCCGGAACGCCTGCATGTTTGTTAATCGGGAAAAATTCACTAGTCAGATGCTGGATCACAATCAAGGAGATGTTTAATACACACACGTCACATGAAGTGTTACAGAGTATCTGGTTCAGAATTGTCGAAGCTGCCTAATACAGTCAGTCGGTGCAGCTTCACACAAGTGTGACACCGCTCTCTATCTTAGTCCACTTTTTATACACAGGGTTCAACAACCCTGTTACACAGTTATTGAAATATGCAAGATGTTGCCTTGTACGGTGGGGGATGTGTAGCATGCTTATCAGTTCCTTCTTCTGTGCCCTTCGCTGGTGCCTACAGGACCTCATCTGGGTCCTGTAGGCACAAAACATCAGACCAAAACACACATTCTTTTCCAGTAACTCATCAGCATGTGATTTTCCTGCCTCTCTACTATGCAGTCTTATTTCTGTCTCCTGTCTCCTTATTTCACCTTGTTGTGAAGATTAATGCTGTGATATGCTACTTGATACTGTAGTTCTATTTAAATTTTCATATTTATGGTATTCTACTGTGCAGCTTATTTACACTCCTTCCTTCAGAGCACAGATGAAATCTAAAGGAAAATTACAAGGAGTTACCTCTAAACGAGGGGTATACAACTCCAGGTCTTAAGGGCCGGTGTCCTGCAGGTTTTAGATGTGTACCTGATCCAGGACACCCTAATCAAATGGCTGAATTACCTCATCAATATGCAGTCCAGTTCTCCAGAGTCCTGCTAATGATTATTTGACTCATGTGTGATGAAGCAGAGACACATCTAAAACCTGCAGGACACTGGCCCTCGAGGCCTGGAGTTGAATATCCCTGCTCTAAACAATGATTTGTGCTTGTTCAGCACCATGGACAGCTCTCTAAAGGCCGAAAGAACAAACAGCACAGAGACCGAAGCCTCTTTCCCACCAACAGGGTTCTGGAGCCGGAGCCTGACTTTGAACCGCGAGGCGGGTTTTCCACCGTGGAAGCACTCGGTGCTCGGCCGAAAAAATGGGTTCAACTCCGGCCCCGCAAACTAGCTGGTCTCGAACCAAGAACGTGTGACGAAAGCGGCAGAAGGGCGTGACTCTGCCGTCTCAGCATAAACTTTTCTACCATATTACATGTGTATTACAGGAGAAAAGCGAAGCGATTTTCACGGCTGTGAATTAGGTTGGGCTCTAAGGCTGAACTTGCTGCTTTGTATCAGTTCATATCACAGATAAAAGGACACAAAGTGCGTACTTGTCGTCTTGCTCTAATCGCTGTCTGTGTTTCCCTCTGTGCTGCACACAGATGCTGCAGTAGTTTGGTTTGGACCCTAAAACGGATTTGCAGCGCAGAAAGGGGAGCGTGTTCTCCCACGTTTGTGCTCTTCCGTGTCCAGACGAGGACCCGCCCACACTCAGACATAAAGGAGCAGTTCACAGAAACGCGGTGGGAACGCGGGCCCATTCTTAAGTGTTTCGCCAGTTCATTCAAACCAACACCAGCACTGGCACGCAAACCGGCTCCTCAGCGGTGGGAAAGTAGCAAGAGAGGGAGCCAAGCGGATTGATTGATTGATTGATTGATTGATTGATTGATTGATTGATTGATTGATTGATTGATTGATTGATTGATTGATTGATTGATTGATTGATTAATTGATGAAGACATAAGTGGGCTTGTCACTAATACACACTGAGTAAAATAAGTCATTTATTCATTATTAATATTATCATCACTCATGATATTTATGCTAAAGAATTCACCATTTATTCAGTCTCATCAGGTCGCCCTGTGTAGAGCTTCACCCTCTGATGCTCAAATGCTCAGAGATCATTGATCAGCTTTTGGTATGATAAACTTTTCTCTCCACTTGCTACAATCATTGGTACTGACACCATGAGTTGTTCAGTGATGCTGAGGTAGTTTTACATGTGAAGCTAAATACTTATATATAAATAAATATATATAAAATATAAATTATATATATATATATATATATACACATACATATATATATATATATATATATATATATATATATATATATATATATATATATATATATATATATATATATATATATATATACACATACATATATATATATATATATATATTTATATATACATTGCAAATGTAGCTCAGAATCTGCAGGACAGTGATTTCTTCACAAGGACAGAACTGAACGCAGCCACCGAGTGTAAACTGTCCTCAGGATCCAGATCACTTCATGTTCTCTTCATGTTTTCACTGCTGTCTTTAAAGACATATTGAAGGACACTGTGCTGCTGTCACACTGAAACTATCTGATCTGTTTCAGCTGCAGTTTCTGTCTCCTACAGTTTGTGCCTGTCAGGCTTCAGCTGAATCATTAGACTCAAAAATCAAATGTAAAATCAGGATTCCAGCTTCATCCACTGAAGGTTCAGTTTGAGTAAATGATGACCACAGAGAGCATAAAAATATATGTTTTAGATCAAACTTTATTCCATGACTGCCTCTTTTCTCCTCTCCTGCTAAGATAAATATCACAGTCAGCACTGACACGTGTTCATATTCCTCGGTCCTCTGGATCTGCTTCATACTGCAGACCCCTGCTCTTCCACAAATGTTGAAGAGAACCAAATTAAACAAATGAGACAGAAAATGGTTCCTTAGAAGGACAACCCATCATCCACACTGAGGACAACATGTCAGAGGATCAGCCCGGTCTCACAGCACAATGTGAAATAGTTACAAATAAAGAAATATATGTATTTGTTTGTGTTCATGGACACAAACTGTCACATTGTTTCATGATGGTGCAACTTTGTAACTGATGTATTTCAGCACTGGAGCATCTCACAAAGTTAGAACATGTGAAAAAGTTAATTTAATTCAATTTAATTCAAAAACATCACATTATATATTTTCTATTTTCATTCTATGTAAATTTAAATATTTCAGTCTCTTTGTTTTAATTTGATGATTTTGGGTTTTAGCTCCTGAAAATCATGAATCCATGATCTCAAATATCCAACTTCTAAAAGTATGTTCATTTATCCACTCAGTACTTGGTTGGTCTCTTTCACCATGAATTCCTGCATCAGTGCAGCATGGAGGAAATCAGTGTGAGTCCTGCTGAGGTGTTACTGAAGCCCAGGTTACTTTGATAGCAGCCTTCAGCTCGTCTGCAGTTTGTCACTGTTGTTCTACTTCTCTGTCTGCAGGAACACCACCAGTTTGCTCAGGTTGTCTTTCAGGAAGCTTCTGTTGGCTTTTCATTTCTTTCCTGTTTACTTTCAGTCAGACACAAAATCCTGTAAAAATCCTGTTTATCCTGAAAGCTGAAGGAGGCTCAGACCACCTGTCTTAATATCAGCTGCTGTTCAGGAGGACAGAGCTCCTAAATTCTCTTTGTAAGGATGAAGCATGACTAACAGCTTAAAATAAAGAGGGAATAAAAACCTTTCAGCATTATGAACAGAAACCCTAAATGTCCAACATTTGCTTCCAAGCAGGACTTGCAGACAGTGGGAAGGAGCAGCTCTGTTTAAGGGAACAAACCTCTGACACAACCAGGTCAGGGTGGCCGTGACCTGCTGGCTTTGGACAATCTGGGAACCATTGATCAGTCTGCTGACTGAGCTTCTGGATACAACGCCCAGTTTTTTCTGGGCTTCTGCTTCATCCAGCAGATATCTGAGCCAAGACTTCAACTTCCTGCCATTGCTGATGAATGCAGAGTGTTATGTCCCGCAGGCCTAGGGGACAAGGGAGCAACATACGCTTTAAAAAAGAGGAAACCACCACACAGCTAAAACAGCCCAACACTCTCCAAACTGGAGACGCTACCTGTCCCGTTAAGGGGCTAAAAGCGAGAATAGCGCTAAACGGACACAACACCCTCAAAGAAAACCCACTTCTCCGGATCCCCGGACCACGTCTGTTGTCGGCCAACAGATAAGCCACCCTCCCATCGGGAGTAACGCAACCCTCACACGAGCACTTGTCCGCTGCACCTGGTCCTCGCCACGTTTTTTCCTCTCTTCCTTTCCACGTCTCGCATCCACCTCTTTATACCAGGTGTCCTTAATCGGAAGTGGACGCACCTTGAGTTTGGCCCGGGCTGGGGAGAGAGAGAGAGAGTGAGACTGCGATCCCACGCACACCAACACAACACGGCACGCAGCCGTTAGAAGAGACATTTTTAAGAAAGTGAATAAAAAGTCATGTGTGGATTAGATCTGATGGTGTGGAGCATTTTCAGCAGAGAGACTTTTGCTCTCCTCACAGACTGTTTACCTGCCTGCAGCGAAAGCTGCTCAAATGTGATTGGTCAGAAACAGGAAGCAGAAATCCTGTCCTGTGATTCCAGATTCGACATATTCAGATCGAAAATCAGTTTATTTAGATGAGAGAGAAAAGAAGGTGATAGAAAGATGAGGCACCATGACTGATTGATCCTCTATCAACATCCACAGGAAGCTGATGGAAATGTGTCCAACCAAATCAGCGTCCTAATGAGCCGCTGCTAGAAGCCCAAAATCCTGAGCTGACATCAGTCCAAGATTTGTCTTTCAAATGTAATAAAGTGAAAGTGTCTGCTTAAATGTGCTGAAAGGTGTTAAACAACAAGTGCTGCTGGAAGAGTTTCATTAAGAGAACATTAACACTGTGAATGAGGGATGGACTTTTCTTCACTTTGACACTTTGATCTGTTTTTCTTTGACTTTGAATAAATGTTTTTGTGGGACTGAGGATACATTTGTTTAGATTTGGAGCTTTGATGTCATCTGTTCCTCTTGTTTGTGTCTGAAAACATGATGAAAAATCTGTGAGAAACAGAAATCAATAGAATTGAATTTGTGACAGCAGTGAATAAAAATCTCCCTGAGCTCAGTCTGTCTGTGACTCTGAGATGGAGGTGAAATGTGTGAACCTGGGCTGTGGTTTGCTGCTCTCTTCCTGTCACAAACACTGTTTGACATCTGTTCATCTTTTTGTTCAGGCTGCACGGATCATTTCTCACTGTGGGGAACAGATTTATAACAGGAGCAGTAATAGGTGGCTGAATGATCGAGTTTAACTTGATTTATTTTCAACTCACAGTCTGTTTGTTTCTTCTCAGCAGAGAAATCATCTTCCTGAGGATGACCATAACCTTTGGAAAATGTACAACTGCGGCTGCTCTTGGGTGTGTACCCAATCACTCTGAATGTTTCTGTTTCTTTCTTCTGGTACCAGTATATATAGCTGCTACTACACTGTTCAGTCCCTCCACAGCTGAAGGAGACTTTTTCTCCAACTCTCCTGGTCAATGTTAAATCGTCCTGAATCAGCTGTTCTGCTGCCATGGTAAGCAGTGCTGCAGAGACACAGACAGATAGATGAAGGTCAGTGTGACAGTGTTTGTTCCAGGTTGAGTTTGTTGGCTCCTGATTGGCTGCAAACACTCACCTGAACACAGACAGCACAGAGCAGCAGCTGGGAGGAAAAGCATTTTGTGCAGTGGTGTTTCCTCTGGTGAACCTGGGGAGAAGTGGCGCTCTGATGCAGCCGAGGCCAAACGAGGACGAGCTGCCAGATCAGACGAGGGCCACGTGCTTTCTAACGGCTCCTCAAAGCTCCCGTCGGCCCCTGCTGTGGGCGGCCCACAGATAAGACCGCTGCTGCTGATTGACAGCTCAGCTGAAGCTGCTGTGTGCTTTCATGGTCTTCATTTGAATCTGACAGCAGATCCAAAAATCTGGGTCACATGATGCAGAAAGACTAAAAACACTGATGTTCCCACAAACACATTCAGCTTGGAGCTGAATTTAGTAACACAGACTGTTACTGCTGAATCATCAGCTCATCCAGCAGACAATAGATTTCATTGTTCACACATTTGTTGCTCTTGTGTTATTGTTTCATACTTTATGTGTAGTGTGGCAGCTTTGAAATGCTTTAAGTGGAACAGCTTTTATTAAAAAATACATTTGATTTCACATTATTGTTTGAGCTGATTTAACACTTCTATCTTTCTAATATTAGTTCTTAAAAATGGATCTCAGCTGAAAAGCCTCCAACATTTAGAGCTCACAGCACCGACTAAAAATAATCAAACTGTCAAATAAAAATAAATATAGTGTTCCACAATTTTAACTTTGATTTTTAAAATAAAAATATTCATGAATTGATCTAAAAGTTGTCCTGTATCTTTGTTAACAATATCTTTAATAATATATCAAACCCATCCATCCATCCATCCATTTTCTTCCGCTTATCCGGGGCCGGGTCGCGGGGGCAGAAGCCTAAGCAGAGAAGCCCAGGCTTCCCTCTCCCCAGCCACCTCCTCCAGCTCATCCGGAGGGACCCCAAGGCGTTCCCAGGCCAGCCGAGATACATAATCTCTCCAGCGTGTCCTGGGTCTACCACGGGGCCTCTTCCCGGTGGGACATGCCCGGAACACCTCACCCAGGAGGCGGCCAGGAGGCATCCTAATCAGATGCCCGAGCGACCTCAACTGGCTCCTTTCGATGTGGAGGAGGAGCGGCTCTACTCTGAGCCCCTCCTGGATGGCCGCACTCCTCACCTTATCTCTAAGGGAGAGGCCAGCCACCCTTCGAAGGAAACTCATTTCTGCCGCTTGTATTCGCGATCTTATTCTTTCGGTCACTACCCAAAGCTCGTGACCATAGGTGAGGGTAGGAACGTAGATCGACCGGTAAATCGAGAGCTTCGCTTTTACGCTAAGCTCCCTCTTCACCACGACGGACCGGTGCAGCGTCCGCATCACTGCAGAAGCAGCCCCGATCCGCCTGTCGATCTCCCGTTCCCTTCTCCCATCACTCGTGAACAAGACCCCGAGATACTTGAACTCCTCCACTTGAGGCAAGAACTCGTTCCTGAGCCGGAGATGGCACTCCACCCTTTTCCGGCTGAGGACCATGGCCTCAGACTTAGAGGTGCTGATTCTCATGCCAGCCGCTTCGCACTCGGCTGCGAACCGTTCCACTGCGAGCTGGAGGCCCCCCCCTGATGAAGCCAACAGAACCGCATCATCTGCAAAAAGCAGAGATGAGACTCTGAGGCCACCAAGGAAGAAGCCTTCCGCCACCTGGCTACGCCTAGAAATTCTGTCCATAAAAATTATGAACAGAATCGGTGACAAAGGGCAGCCCTGACGGAGTCCAACACCCACAGGAAACGAATCCGACTTATTACCGGCTATACGGACCAAGCTCTCACTGTGGTTGTACAAGGACTGAATGGCCCGCAACAACGGGCCAGACACCCCACACTCCCGCAGGACCTCCCAAATGATACCCCGAGGGACACGGTCGAATGCCTTCTCCAAGTCCACAAAGCACATGTAGACTGGTTGGGCAAACTCCCACGCACACTCGAATATCCTTGAGAGGATAAAGAGCTGGTCCAGCGTTCCACGACCAGGACGAAAACCGCATTGTTCCTCCTGAATCCGAGGTTCGACTAACGGACGGACCCTCCTTTCCAGCACCCTGGCATAGACCTTATCGGGGAGGCTGAGTAGTGTGATCCCCCGAAAGTTGGAGCACACCCTCCGGTCTCCCTTCTTAAAGATGGGGACCACCACCCCAGTCTGCCAATCCAATGGCACTGCCCCAGATCTCCACGCGATGTTGCAGAGGCGTGTCAACCAAGACAGCCCTACAACATCCAGAGCCTTCAGGAACTCAGGGCGAATCTCGTCCACCCCAGGGGCCCTGCCACCAAGGAGTTGTTTAACTACCTCAGTGACCTCACCCCCAGTGATGGTCAAGTCATCCCCCTCATCCCCAGACTCTGCTTCCACTACAGAAGGCGTGTCAGTGGGATTCAGGAGGTCCTCGAAGTATTCCTTCCACCGTCCGACTATAGCCTCAGTTGAAGTCAGCAGCACCCCCCCCGCACTATAAACAGTGTGAGTGGAGCACTGCTTTCCCCTCCTGAGTCGCCTGACGGTTTGCCAGAATCGCTTCGATGCCGTCCGAAAGTCTTTTTCCATAGCCTCACCGAACTCCTCCCACACCCGAGTTTTTGCTTCAGTCACTGCCTGAGCTGCATTCCGCTTGGCCTGCCGATACCTGTCAGCTGCCTCCGGAGTCCCACAGGCTAACCAAGCCCGATAGGACTCTTTCTTCAGCTTGATGGCTCCCTTGACCTCCGGTGACCACCATCTGGTTCGGGGGTTACCACCACGACAGGCACCAACCACCTTGCAGCCACAGCTCTGAGCAGCAGCCTCAACAATGGAGGTGCGGAACATGGTCCATTCGGACTCAATGTCCTCAGCCTCCCTCGGAATGCTGTCGAAGTTCTGCCGGAGGTGGGAGTTGAAGATCTCCCGGACTGGGGCTTCTGCCAGGCGTTCCCAGCGCACCCTCACAATACGTTTAGGTGCACCAGGTCTGTCCAGCATCTTCCCCCGCCACCTGATCCAACTCACCACCAGGTGGTGATCAGTTGACAGCTCAGCTCCTCTCTTCACCCGAGTGTCCAGAACATACGGCCGCAGATCTGATGATACGATTACAAAATCGATCATCGACCTGCGACCTAGGGTGTCCTGGTGCCATGTGCACTTATGGACATCCTTATGTTCGAACACGGTGTTCGTTATGGACAAACTGTGGTTTGCACAGAAGTCCAATAACAAAACACCATTCGGGTTCAGATCGGGCAGGCCGTTCCTCCCAATCACGCCCCTCCAGGTCTCACTGTCATTGCCCACGTGAGCGTTGAAGTCTCCCAGCAAGACTATGGAGTCACCAGATGGAGCACTCTCCAGCACCCCGCCCAGCAACTCCAAAAAGGGTGGGTACCCTGAACTGTCATTCGGCGCATAAGCGCAAACAACAGTCAGGACCCGTTCCCCGGCCCGAAGGCGCAGGGAAACTACCCTCTCGTCCACCGGTGAAAACTCCGACGTACAGGCAGCAAGCCGGGGGGATACAAGAATACCCACCCCAGCTCGCCGCCTCTCACCGAGGGCAACTCCAGACTGGAACAGAGTCCAGCCCTTCTCCAGGAGACTGGTTCCAGAGCCCAGGCCATGCGTTGAGGTGAGCCCAACTATATCTAGCTGGTATCTCTCAACCTCACGCACTAGCTCAGGCTCCTTCCCCACCAGAGAGGTGACATTCCATGTCCCAATAGCCAGTTTCGATAGCCGGGGATCAGTCCGCCAGGGCCTCCGCCCTCGGCCACCGCCCGACACACACTGCACCCGACCCCTACGACACCTCCTGCGGGTGGTGGGCCTGCAGGAGGGTGGGCCCATGTAACCTCTTCGGGCTGCGCCCGGCCAAGCACCACGGGCTAATGCCTGGCCACCAGACGCTCTCCCTCGAGCTCCCTCCCCAGGCCTGGCTCCAGGGTGGGGCCCCGGTAACCCTATCCCGGGCAGGGTAAACTGTTCCCTTGTTTTTTCACTCATAAGGGTCTATATCAAACCCAACATTTTAAAATACAGCACCAACTACAAGTAAAAAAATATAAAATATGCAGTTTTTATTGTTTTCAATTTCTAATATTTTCTATTTTATTTATTATTTTTAACTATTTATTTGGATATTTTTCCATTTATTTTAATTAATAATATCCCATAATTTCAATTACATATTTAAAAATAAATAAAAATTAAATTAATACAGGTAAAAACTCTAAACACAGGATACATGAAAAACTTAATATATTAATGTAACTTATTTTTAGCTTTTAAATTTTTATTGGCTCTAATCATAACCGACATTTACTGTTTATTTTAGTTTGGACATATAAAGTGTATAATTCTATTTAATGTTTGTAAATATTTAAAAATTCTGATTAATTTTGGTTCCTAGTATTAATGATCATGAACAGTTTTTGTATCAAATTTGTCCTGATGTGTGATTATTATTTAATATTATAACAATGGTGTTCACCAACCTCACTGAAAACAATTCAGTTCATTTTTTGATTCCATCAAAGTTCATTTGTCAGCTCTGAGTTGAGGATTTGAGCTGTTTCTCTCACAGGTGAAGAACACAGATCCTTCCTGGAATCCTTCTTTAAGCAGAGTTCATGCTTGTAACTGTCATTGTGTTATTAAAGTGCAAAGCCACAGCTAACGGTGTGGAGGCTGCAGAGCAGAAACCCACACAGCCCGTCTGCTGCAGCACAGGAAGTTTGATCTTCTAATAACCGCTGACAACAGATTCATATCTGCAGCTCAAACCATTTTTCCACAACATATTTTGTAATGCAGCTTTAAAATGTCATTTATATTTCAGTCTGAATTCAATGTGATGAAGTTTGACTGTCAAACAGTAATTAATGAGCCGTGTGGCACACCCACAGTTATGATAACTATTTATTAATATTTGTGATTGTAATTTACTACAAGCAGAAAATTCAATCAATGACTTGTTTGTTTGTTAAGAAGGGTGGACTCAAGATAGCTTTGAAAATGAGGAAGACTA
Organism: Amphilophus citrinellus; assembly: GCA_013435755.1. Lineage (NCBI taxonomy): Eukaryota > Metazoa > Chordata > Actinopteri > Cichliformes > Cichlidae > Amphilophus > Amphilophus citrinellus. The sequence continues at coordinate 385,057 of CM024208.1, forward strand.
TACATGAAGTACAAAAAAAAATTACACAAGAGCATAAAAATATAATATAATCTATGTGTGACTGAAGTTACTGTTTAGTACAAGTAAATTTAATGTGAAAACACTCGACACTACAGACTCAGTAACACAAACATGTGGATATGAGCTGAGAGTAAGACAAAGATCTCAGATGTGTGAATGGTGATCAAAGTGATGAATGAGATGAATGGATGAGATTTGATGGTGAGAAAAGGCGAGCAGAAAACAGTCAGTCAGCATGTGTGCAGTTGGTGGACGCTCCCTTGTTTCTGAGGATCATCAGCAGAGAGAGTCCACAGCAGTACACCAGACTCTTCACTATCAGCACTGTGGACAGCAGGCAGAGCAGCTTCACCCTGCACTGAGACTGGAAGGACCCTGAAGGACACACACACACACACACACACACACACACACACACACACACACACACACACACACACACACACACACACAGTGGGGTTATTCCTGTGAGATGAAGGAGAAAAAGTCCAAATAGAAACAGTCACAGCTTCTTCTTCAAGTGGATGAATGGATTGATTTGTGTTTGTGTCCACTTGGGGGCAGAAGAACTCCACAAGCAGCTAACAAACTGATCTCTGACATATTATGGTCTGTGTGCTGTTTGGTGCTGAGCAGCTAGTGTACAGTGGCTTTCTCAGAGCTTGTTTGATGAAGATATGAATGAGTGGAACAACTTTGAGACTGAGTCCCTAAAGTTGTTCCAGCTCCCTCATTGGACATTGGAGCTGTCCATGCAGAGAGGCAGCAGGTGATCTTACAGTCAGCTGGCTGCAGAGCTGGCAGGTCTGCTGGCTCTCTCTCTGGAGGACAGGAGGCTGCTGGAGCTGGAAGCTCTGAAACACAAAAGGAGTCAAATGTTTGGAGCTGCAGTGACAAATGTCAGTCCTCTGCTCCTCTGCTCTCTTTGACAGCATCTCCACATGAAGCTGAATCCCTGAAGCTGAACACAGTCAGCGAGCCTTCATTACCTTCTTGTGTTTGGGCCTCCACTGTGCCCCCCTCATGCTTGATGGAGCAGCTGTATTTCCATGTGCTGTTCTGAGGGATCAGTAAGATGGAGGCGCTGCGTCCCGACTCTCTGAGCTCCAGCTGCTCTCCCTCAGCAGGGGGCAGCTCCTCCAGCCCGCCGTTCTTCTTCTGTCTTTTCCAGGAGAACTGGACCAGAGGAGGAAACATGGCTGAGGCCACACACAGCAGGGAGCTGCTCACCTCCAGGTGGGCTCTGGATGCTGCTGGGTACACGCTCACCACGGGCTTCACTACCTGCTCATCTGAAGTTTGACAGCAGCAACAAGCAGCACAGACACACATTCACACAGTCAGCAGCAGCTTCCAGCACTGCACTGCATTCAGTCTGATCCTGGAAACTACATGGACTCTGATCACTAAACTACTCATCAATACAGCACAAAGTTCACTACATACACTGGATTCAGCTTCAGATCAAACACAGTCAGAACCTCATGTCAGCACGGCTCACATGAGCAACACACAATATAATTTTAAAAAATTAAATAAAATAGATTTCAACTTTATTTCTCCTATTTAAATTTTTTTTTTCAGTTTTGTATTGTTGTTATTGAAAGTTCAAAATGATTCAGTACAATAAAAAATATCTACATTTAACTTCATAACTAAAAATATATTTTCCATGTTAGTTCTTCTATACAAATTTTAACAAATTCTTCTTCCAAAGAATTAATGTCATTTCATGAAGTACTTTATTACACATAAAACAAAATCATAGTTCAGCATTTGTTAAAATAGAATTCAACATAATTTAAACACTGAAATTCACGTCCACAGATTGTTCAAAACACTTGTTTAATAACATGTACAATATTAATTTATGCTACATGTCAATAAACAGCTTTTTGGTTTTATTTTGTCATCAAAGGCTCCACAATCTGAATAATTGGAAGGAAATGGATGGAATTTTCTTTTCTTTTAAAAAAGAAAGTAATTTCAATAATAGAATTTTAAACATTATATCTATTTTTAATCACAGAGTTTATCATTCAAGATAAAATATTTCTGCCTTTCAAACAAAATTACAAAGATTACTGATATTTTTCATCTTTGTATTTCATATATATCATAAAATTCTAATCTTAAAACAATTACACTATCATATATATTTGCATGTAAATATTACTGAACACATATTCACTGAAATTGATAACAAATAGACATCATGATAGACACATAAATAATGTGTTTGAGCCTAATTTATCCATCAAAATTTAAAGAAATCATGTGTCCATAAGTATTTTAATTTTTTAAGTTTGTTCTGTTTCATGTTTTAACTCATGATAGCTCACAAAGATTTATGACCTACTTAAACAAATCTCTAAAGCACATTTGCATATTTTACACTCTGCTAAACTTTCTGGACTATTTTCAAAAACTAAAAATTATGCAGAAATAATGAGATGATCAAATCCTAAATTATTGCAGTGTTGCCAAAACTAAACTGTTAGGACTCTTAAAACCTGTCCTTAATAACAGTGATTACAGATGAACTATCAACAAATTCTGAATAATATGACGTAAATCCAGGATCAACTTTTTACTTTAAACACATTTTCTGCATTTTCTGCTTCTACAATAAATAACAGAAGGAAAATTTAATATTTCTTACCTGTTACGTACAGTTTAGTTCCAGAGCCAAAGATGTAATTCACAGTGAAACAGACTAATACAAAAACCTGCTGAATGTGTCAGCTGAGGTAAATTTCAGCTGTGGTTTCTCTGATAATCACATCAACATGACCGTCTCTGCTTCTCTTTTCTTCAGCCTCACTAGCAGCACATGGATTGATCTGGATTAATAGACTGACACTAAACATCTCACAGACATTCTCTGCCCCGAGAGAAGAAACTTCATTAAATGACTTTGTTAATTTTATCTTGAAATTCTAGTTCCATCCAAATATCCATCTATCATCCATCTGCCAGTCTATCACAGAGAGAAACAACATTTACACCTATAGATGCCAATTTGGAGTCACCAATTAAAATGATCCTAATCCATGTATTCGTTTGTGAAGAGGCTCAAAATTCTTTTGAGTTTCTCTGACAAGCCCTCAAAACATGCGGTTACCCCAACTGGGCTTTCATCAAATCAGCTAAGATGCACAGGAATGAAGGCCAAACACAAACTACAGAGAATAAGAAGGACAAGAGGAACAACATTGTCATCCCTTATTTGTCAGGCTTGTCAGAGAAACTCAGAAGAATTTTCTCCAAACATGACATCTCAGTATACTTCAAACCAAGTCACACCCTAAGGCAAAAACTGGTTCATCCCAAGGACAAACCCCCAAACACAAGATCAGCAATGTAGTGTCTGCTGTTCAGTGCAGCGAAGAGTGCTCGGACCTCTACATTGGAGAAACCAAACAGCCTCTTCACAAACGAATGGCACAACATAGAAGAGCCACCTCGACAAGACAAGACTCAGCTGTACATCTGCATCTGAAGGTCAAAGGTCACTGTTTTGAGGATGCCAGTGTTCACATTTTGGACAGGGAAGACAGGTGGTTTGAAAGAGGAGTGAAAGAAGCATCTATGTCCACTGTGAACAACCATCATTGAACAGAGGAGGTGGATTACGTCACCAACTTTCCCCCCCTTACAGTGCTATCCTGAGCTCCCTTCCCAAACGTCTCAACCTCCATTCACACCTTTGTTCCAGTGACCTCAATAGGCCACAGGAAACAATGGAGCAAAGTCCTAAATTGGTTTCAACTGAAACCACTGATTGAAATGACCCATGCCCCCTTCACACCTGGGCACATGTGTTTACACACATGAACAATAGAGGGTCATAACCACCTCCAGGGGACTACGCCCACAGGGGTTTAAATACCTGGGTCTCTCCACCATTTGGTTGAGAACTGAAGAAGCCTTTCGGATGAGAGGAGGAACGTCTTTAAGAAACAAAAAGAAGTCCAGTCACCTTTTTCAAGCTCCAGAGACAATTATAAAAACTTGTTTTTTGTTTGGAAGTATAAGATTCTATCTGCAAAATGTGACAACTACTACTGATTTTCAAGGTGTGAAAAATAGCTCACTTATAGTAAGTTTTAAACCATAAAATTATAGATATAATAGAGTGTCCACAAGTATGGTTAAATCAAATTTAATGAATTCTGTTACATTTTTTAAGTTTCTTCTTTCATGGCAAACTGTTTTTATGCACGTATTTCCCTTCCCTTTACTTGAAGAAGATGACGCTTGACAAAGTTTCAATGCTACAACATCTCCATCCATCCTCTTCTGCTTATCCTGTTCAGGGTTGTGGGGGGGGGGGGGTGGGGGGGTGGTGGAGCTCAGCTATAGGGTGAGAGGCAGGGTACATCCTGTACAGGTTGCCAGCCTGTCACAGGGCTAACACAGAGAGACAGACAACCATTCACACTTACATTCACACCTATGGGCAATTTAGAGTGACCAATTAACCTAACCCCAGTAACTGCATGTCTTTGGACTGTGGGAGGAAACCCACACAGACAACATGCAAACTCCACACAGAGAGAGGCCTGGGCCAAGGTGCAATCAAGCCCAGACCTAGATGTCAATCTAGCCGTGAGGCAGCAGTGCTAACCACCACACCGCAGTGCTGCACAACATCTATTACACAATTTTAAAATTGTACAATTAAAAAAAAAAGAAAAAAAAAAATCAAACATTTCATTAAACTCATGTTGGCAGACTGAGCCGTCATTTTCCCCCATCCTTTATTTTACCCAAGTTTTCTTAAGATAACTCAGCATAGAATTATATGAAAACCAATAAGTAAAAATAAAATTTTAAATAAAAAAATAGAAAAATAATAGACACATAATTAAACTCAAATTTCAAATAATTTTTACAGAGAGTCAAACAAATTCTGGATATTTTGCCATAATGGTTTTTCCCTTTTAGCCCAGATCTTTTTAAATTTTACAAGCTGCAATCTACCTGAAAAAGTCATTCTTTAAAATACCGAATAAACATTTAGACTCTGAGTCCATCTCCACTGAGTACAAAAATCCAAATAAAAACTCATCCCACGTAAAAGGCAGACTTTAAACCTGGATCTTTAATCAAAATCATTCTGCTATAAAAACATCACTGACAATTAATTTTTGTTTCATTGTATTTATTCAAGAAAAATGTAACAATTTCTTTGCTGTCCCTTTTCTGGTGTTTTTTTTTTTACTTGCTCTTCTGGAGTTTGATGACAGAAATAAAAATAGACAGAGCTCACTCACATGGTATCACTGCTAAGTCAGAATATATTAAAATCTAAAGTCATTCATGAATAATATTTTACGTGAGGTAACTTATATTACGACCTTTGACTATTCTCAAAACAAACAATGTCATGCCAATGCATGACATTGTTTGTTTCTTTATGTTAGCACTGACCACAGACAAACAATACAGAACTAGTGTTAGCTCACTAGCTTGGTAGCTAACAGTGCAAAGAAACAGCTCAGTGTGATCTAAAGTTATCAAAAGCTCAGAGTTTTCCTGTCATTAGTACTTCTGACTGTTGTCAACTCATTTTTGAAATCCTCAACCTTTAGCTGTCTTGTAAACAGCCCCAGCTTCCCACAAAACATTTTCTCTGGCATCTCCACTGCTCCTTTGCTTGACATTGTGCCGGGCACCAGTATTACAAAAAAGAAGCAACCTGATTGGCTCTCTTGTGAACATTTGAAGTGCCTATTGGTTCACAGATAGAACCTTATATTACCACGTTGAAGCTTGATTTTACAGATAGAACCTTTTTGTTTTGTGACTAAAATGGCCAAAATTATATATAATTGAAAAAATTCTCTTACATATTGTTGATAAGTGGTCAGAGAATAAGAATATGACAATAAGTCAGTTTTGTCAAAAATGTCAGATAGAACCTTATAATTCTACAGGGATGATATTTAAGGACACTGTGCTGCTGTCAAGAGCACAAAAGTCCACCTCTATTTTTCTGAAAGACAGCCCTGCTTCTACTCTGTGTTTTTACTTTAAACATATGAAGAAAAGGAAAGAGAGACTCTGGAGGTGAGCTGCAGGCTGCCCAACAAATAAGAAGCTAGAAACAGTGCTGCTGTTCTCTCTGCTTTTTCTCCCATTATGGGAACCCCCCCCCCCAGCAGCCTAGGCCTATAGTAGCATAACTAAGGGAGGGTTCAGGGTCACCTGATCCAGCCCTAACTATAAGCTTGATCAAAAAGGAAAGTTTTAAGCCTAATCTTAAAAATAGAGAGGGTGTCTGTCTCCTGAATCCAAGCTGGAAGCTGGTTCCACAGAAGAGGGGCCTGAAAGCTGAAGGCTCTGCCTCCCATTCTACTCTTAAGTATCCTAGGAACCACAAGTAAGCCAGCAGTCTGAGAGAGAAGTGCTCTGTTGGGGTGATATGGGACTATGAGGTCTTTAAGATAAGATGGGGCTTGATTTTTCAAGACCTTGTATGTGAGGAGAAGGATTTTAAATTCTATTCTAGATTTAACAGGGAGCCAATGAAGAGAAGCCAATATGGGAGAAATCTGCTCTCTCTTTCTAGTCCCTGTCAGTACTCTAGCTGCAGCATTTTGGATCAGCTGAAGGCTTTTCAGGGAGCTTTTAGGATAGCCTGATAATAATGAATTACAATAGTCCAGCCTAGAAGTAATAAATGCATGAATTAGCTTTTCAGCATCACTCTGAGAAAGGATGTTTCTAATTTTAGAAATATTGCGCAAATGCAAAAAAGCGATCCTACATATTTGTTTAATATGTGCATTCCTGTTTTGGTTTGTTTGTTCATCTCTGTTTTCAGAGCACTAAATCCTTGCACAGCTTAGTATAGTTTGTATATAGTAATAAATACAGATAGTATCTCTCTGTCTGGTGAGAACTTTGCTGGTCTGAAATGTGGAATTTACCGGCCTCCTGAGTGTTCATGAATGTGTAGAACTCCTGGAGATGTTCTTGAGAAGAAGTCCAAATAATGAAAATGCCATCTATGTTCTTTCTGGGGGTGGAAATTATTATGACAGTATTTAAAAAGTAAAGCTAAGAACGACCTCGTGCACCGATGGGCAGAGACGTGATGTTTTTGTTAGTGTTTGTTTGTCTGTTTACAGGATAACTTAAAAAAATTATTAACAGATTTTGATGAAAATTTCTGGATTTGTTGAGTGTGGTAGAAGGAAAAATTAAGCTTTGGTAGTGATCTGGTCAAAGGTCAAATGGAAAGGTCACCAAAAACTTTCAAACATTTGAAAAATCCCAATCTTAAAAGTTTTGAACCAAATCATAAAACTTTTTGGAAACATTCTTTAGGGGGAACATATTATGGTATTTGGTCACCAAAACATTCCCAAAATTTTAAAATTCATATCAGAATAAATTTTTCACCCATTGTGACGCAGTTTGGTTCTCAGGTACAGTGGGGCAAAAAAGTATTTAGTCAGCCACTGATGGTGCAAGTTCTCCTACACAGAAAGATGAGAGAGGTCTGTAATTCCCATCATAGGTACACTTCAACTATGAGAGGAAAAAAATCCAGGAAATCACATTGTAGGATTTTTAAAGAATTTATTTTTAAATCATGGTGGAAAATAAGTACTTGGTCAATAACAAAAGTTCAACTCAGTACTTTGTAACATAACCTTTGTTGACAATGACAGAGGTCAAAGGTTTCCTGTAGGAAATACTTGTAAAAATGAGGCTGAGTAAAAGTAAATGTGCCGCCTTGACGCCGTTGACGTTTTCAGTCTCGTTGTATTATTTTGACCCCACAGCATGAGATCTTGTGTGGTCTTGTATGTCTTCCATTTCCTTACAATTGCTCCCACAGTTGATTTATTTACACCAGCCTGCCTGCCTCTTGTAGATTCACTCTTCCCAGCCTGGTGCAGGTCCACAATGTTCTTCCTGGTGTTCTTCCTCTTTGGTCTTGGTCATGGTTGAGTTTGTGGTCTGACTGTTTGAGGCTGTGGACAGGTGTCTTTGATACAGATGATGAGGTCAAACAGGTGCCATTAATACAGGTAATGAGTGGAGGACAGAAGAGCTTCTTAAAAAAGAAGTTACAGGTCTGTGAGAGCCAGAAATCTTGATTGTTTGTTATTGACCAAATATTTTCCACCATGATTTACTAATAAATTCTTTAAAAATCCTACAATGTGATTTCCTGGATTTTTTGCACCTGTGATGGGAATTACAGACCTCTCTCATCTTTCTCTGTAGGAGAACTTGCACAATCAGTGGCTGACTAAATACTTTTTGACCCACTGTATAAACAGTTACTGTTGGTGAATCAGTGTCTTTGTCTATTAAAATACTCACACAAAATTCACACAAACATACAATTCATATGTCTAACAGCTCATCTGCGATTTGTATGAGGACTGAAAAGTCTGATGGCTGTGAGTACAAATGTGTGGGTACATCTAGTACTGATGTTGTTTGTTCCATAAAGATGTTATAAAGCAGATGATCAGAGTTGTTCAGCTTCTAATGTCTTTAGTGAGCATTTTTCCAGCACCTCTCCCAGTGTGTCCAGTCTGGCTCCAGTTACAAAGCCAGCATTCCTCACTGGTTTTTACTGCAGATGTGCAGAGAACTTAGTTTTCTTAACAAAAAGAGACGCTTTGACCCTTTTTGTATAGTTTGTCTGTATTCAGGGATCAGTTTAGTTTATTATCTCGGTGTAAACCTACATTTTTATATTTTTTTACCACCTCTATGTCCACCCCACAGAGTTTCATAGGCTGGAGAAGGGGCCTCAATCTTCAGACTACAATTTCCATTGTCTTAGAAGTGTTCAACATGAGGTAGTTTTTGAGACTCCAGTCAATGAAGGCTTTAGTAAGATCCCTGTGTTCAGACTGGATGGGCAAACTCCCACACACACTCGAATATCCTCGAGAGGATGAAGAGCAGGTCCAGGGTTCTGCGACCAGGATGAAAACCAAATTGTTCCTCTTGAATCTGAGGTTCAACTAATGAGCGGAACCACCTTTCCATCACAGTGGTAAATCTAAAATAAATCTATAAAAAAAACCAAAAATCTCAAAAATATGACCTTAGATAAGTGTAACTTTGTCTTATTTATTGGCAGCAGACACTTTTCAGTGAGCTAATCGTATCCACCCTACATTAGCTTAACTGTTACACACTGCTGGTCCCTCCACTTACTACAAGACACTGAGGTTTGTTAGAGGAAGTTTACACAGAGAAATGAAACATGACAAAAATCTAAACTCACACTAGATTCCATTAACATCATCTTTCCTGTTACATTCCTACATACAGTAATAACTAATACCTCATTGAAGGGTCTCCACACTTTCTCGCTGGTTGTAATGAAGACCAAAGGTTCCATTACCTTTACTTATTTATATTATTTTATGAAGGGTTGATATATTAAAAAAATTAAATAACAAAGGAAAACATATTTATGGTTTGAGGATGTTTTATTGGGTTTATTGAGTTTTTATTTATTTTTGGTGTTATTGTTAAAGCGACAGTTATGAAAGATGAAGAAATGGAGGACTGGCCGTCCTACCTGTGTATAAAAGAAAACCTTAGAAGTGTTCACAGTTTATTGTTTGTCGTGTAATCTTTGATTCTGTGTAGTATAAATATTTGGAGTATCTTAATGTTAGCAGTACTCACCTTCTCCTCGGTGTCTCCTCAGCAGGATGTGGAGCTCAATCACCTGCTTATGAGTCCATGGAGCAAACCAAAGTGCCAGGTTAGGGGAGTTTAGGTTAAAGTGTTTCTAACATAGATATATAAAATAAATAAATTTAAAAAATCATGTTACTGGATTATTTATAGGATTTTTTATTTATATGTAATTTTTCCTTCTTTGTGTTATATTTTGTTGGGTGTTGGTAAATATGATTATTTAGTTTTAACTTGGTTTTAACTTGGTTTCTACACCCAGACTGGATCTGGATACTCACCTGTGGCAGGTAGAGTATAGAAGGAAGCTGGTTGCTGTTAGAGGGGTTGTTGTTGATGTCAGTGAAATAATCTTACTCGTATAATAAAGTCCTCAAATTTGTGGATGATTTTGATTCCAGCCTCGTGCTATTTGTTTAAACCTAAGAGAACACCAGTCAAACTGACACTGATATTTCAGTTCTAAACAATTATTCACCTGAATTATATTTTAGAAGATTTTTTTATTTGACCTTTAAGAAAAGATTTTATTCACATTTATTATTTTTATTAAATGAAAAATCTCCCTGAGCTCAGTCTGTCTGTGACTCTGAGATGGAGGTGAAATGTGTGAACCTGGGCTGTGGTTTGCTGCTCTCTTCCTGTCACAAACACTGTTTGACATCTGTTCATCTTTTTGTTCAGGCTGCACGGATCATTTCTCACTGTGGGGAGCAGAGACCCAACAGATGCAGTAGTAGGTGGCTGAATGATCGGGTTTAACTTTGTCTATCTTCAGTTCACAGCCGCTCTGTTTATTCACAGCTGAGAAATCATCTTTCTGAGGATGATTTTTAACTGAAACAATTTCATTAGTCTTTTTGTTTATTTCAAGAATCTTTCTGAAAATTTCTTTCTTCTGGTACCAGTGTACCCAGTCAGTGACACACTGTTCAGTCCCTCCACATCTGAAGGAGACTTTTTCTCCAACTCTCCTGGTCAATGTTAAATCGTCCTGAATCAGCTGTTCTGCTGCCATGGTAAGCAGTGCTGCAGAGACACAGACAGATAGATGAAGGTCAGTGTGACAGTGTTGGTTCCAGGTTGAGTTTGTTGGCTCCTGATTGGCTGCAAACACTCACCTGAACACAGACAGCACAGAGCAGCAGCTGGGAGGAAAAGCATTTTGTGCAGTGGTGTTTCCTCTGGTGAACCTGGGGAGAAGTGGCGCTCTGATGCAGCCGAGGCCAAACGAGGACGAGCTGCCAGATCAGACGAGGGCCACGTGCTTTCTAACGGCTCCTCAAAGCTCCCGTCGGCCCCTGCTGTGGGCGGCCCACAGATAAGACCGCTGCTGCTGATTGACAGCTCAGCTGAAGCTGCTGTGTGCTTTCATGGTCTTCATTTGAATCTGACAGCAGATCCAAAAATCTGGGTCACATGATGCAGAAAGACTAAAAACATTGATGTTCCCACAAACACATTCAGCTTGGAGCTGAATTTAGTAACACAGACTGTTACTGCTGAATCATCAGCTCATCCAGCAGACAATAGATTTCATTGTTCACACATTTGTTGCTCTTGTGTTATTGTTTCATACTTTATGTGTAGTGTGGCAGCTTTGAAATGCTTTAAGTGGAACACCTTTTATTAAAAAATACATTTGATTTCACATTATTGTTTGAGCTGATTTAACACTTCTATCTTTCTAATATTAGTTCTTAAAAATGGATCTCAGCTGAAAAGCCTCCAACATTTAGAGCTCACAGCACCGACTAAAAATAATCAAACTGTCAAATAAAAATAAATATAGTGTTCCACAATTTTAACTTTGATTTTTTAAATAAAAATATTCATGAATTGATCTAAAATTTGTCCTGTATCTTTGTTAACAATGTGTTTAATAATATGTCAAACTAAACATTTTAATATACAGCACCAACTACAAGTAATAAAAATATAAAATATGCAGATTTTTTTTCCTTTTCATTTTGTATTCTATATTATTTATTTTATTTAACCATTTATATTAATTAATATTTTCAATGACATATTTAATAATAAATAAAATAGAAATTCATTAAGTTAAAAATATGAATATAAATTAATATTTATATTAAACTACTAATATTATTATGTATTGTATATTTATATTTTTCTCATATAATTATCAATTTTATTTAATAACTTATTTTTAACTTTTTACTTTTTTTTTGTCTCTAATGTGTTCAACAGTCATAACCTACATTTAGTGTTCATTTTAGTTTGGATATATAAAGTGCAAAATTATTTTTAATGTTTCTAAATATTTATAAATTCTGATTAATTTTGGTTCCTAGTATTAATGATCATGAACAGTTTTTGTATCACGTTTGTCCTGATGTGTGATTATTATTTAATATTATAACAATGGTGTTCACCAACCTCACTGAAAACAATTCAGTTCATTTTTATGTCGCACATTTAAGGAGAGCAGATGATGATGAAATATGAGACAAGATCAAATAAGTGAGTTTGTTTCTTTGTTTCTTCAGGTTTCTCCTCCATGACGTCATCTTTGCTCTTCATCTTGTATTTGGCTTCAAACTCTGTCAGAAATGGGAGCTGAGCAGACTGCAGGGGCTTCATCATCTCTCCTTTGATTCCATCAAAGTTCATTTGTCAGCTCTGAGTTGAGGATTTGAGCTGTTTCTCTCACAGGTGAAGAACACAGATCCTTCCTGGAATCCTTCTTTAAGCAGAGTTCATGCTTGTAACTGTCATTGTGTTATTAAAGTGCAAAGCCACAGCTAACGGTGTGGAGGCTGCAGAGCAGAAACCCACACAGCCCGTCTGCTGCAGCACAGGAAGTTTGATCTTCTAATAACCGCTGACAACAGATTCATATCTGCAGCTCAAACCATTTTTCCACAACAGATTTTGTAATGCAGCTTTAAAATGTCATTTATATTTCAGTCTGAATTCAATGTGATCAAGTTTGACTGTCAAACAGTAATTAATGAGTCATGTGGCACACCCACAGTTATGGTAACTATTTATTAATATTTGTGATTGTAATTTACTACAAGCAGAATTTCAATCAATGACTTGCTTGTTTGTTAAGAAGGGTGGACTCAAGATACCTTTGAAAGTGAGCAAGACTATACATGAAGTACAAAAAAAATTACACAAGACCATAAAAATCTAATATAATCTATGTGTGACTGAAGTTACTGTTTAGTACAAGTAAATTTAATGTGAAAACACTCGACAATACAGACTCAGTAACACAAACATGTGGATATGAGCTGAGAGTAAGACAAAGATCTCAGATGTGTGAATGGTGATCAAAGTGATGAATGAGATGAATGGATGAGATTTGATGGTGAGAAAAGGCGAGCAGAAAACAGTCAGTCAGCATGTGTGCAGTTGGTGGACGCTCCCTTGTTTCTGAGGATCATCAGCAGAGAGAGTCCACAGCAGTACACCAGACTCTTCACTATCAGCACTGTGGACAGCAGCCAGAGCAGCTTCACCCTGCACTGAGACTGGAAGGACCCTGAAGGACACACACACACACACACACACACACACACACACACACACACACACACACACACACACACACACACACACACACACACACACACACACACAGTGGGGTTATTCCTGTGAGATGAAGGAGGAAAAAGTCCAAATAGAAACAGTCACAGCTTCTTCTTCAAGTGGATGAATGGATTGATTTGTGTTTGTGTCCACTTGGGGGCAGAAGAACTCCACAAGCAGCTAACAAACTGATCTCTGACATATTATGGTCTGTGTGCTGTTTGGTGCTGAGCAGCTAGTGTACAGTGGCTTTCTCAGAGCTTGTTTGATGAAGATATGAATGAGTGGAACAACTTTGAGACTGAGTCCCTAAAGTTGTTCCAGCTCCCTCATTGGACATTGGAGCTGTCCATGCAGAGAGGCAGCAGGTGATCTTACAGTCAGCTGGCTGCAGAGCTGGCAGGTCTGCTGGCTCTCTCTCTGGAGGACAGGAGGCTGCTGGAGCTGGAAGCTCTGAAACACAAAAGGAGTCAAATGTTTGGAGCTGCAGTGACAAATGTCAGTCCTCTGCTCCTCTGCTCTCTTTGACAGCATCTCCACATGAAGCTGAATCCCTGAAGCTGAACACAGTCAGCGAGCCTTCATTACCTTCTTGTGTTTGGGCCTCCTCTGTTCTGCCACCATCCTTGATGTAGCAGCTGCATTTATATTTGCTGTTCTCCTGCTCATGGATCAGCTGCAGCTGCTCTCCCTCAGCAGGGGGCAGCTCCTCCAGCCCGCCGTTCTTCTTCTGTCTTTTACAAGACAGCTGGACCAAAGAAGGAAACATGGCTGGGGGCACACACAGCAGGGAGCTGTTCCCCTCCACGTGGACTCTGGGTCCTGCTGGGTACAAGATGGGCTCACATGAGCAACACAGGAATTCTTCCCCCTGTTTTCTCTTATTAATGTTCTAATAAATAAGTGGAAGCATAAATGGTGACATGGTGGTGTGGTGTTGGCTCTGCAGCCTCAAGAAGGTTGCGGGTTCAGACCTGCTGGTCGGGTGGGGCTCTGCTGCGTGTTTGCGTGAACTCTCGGTGCCTGTGTCGTTCTTTTCTGGCCGCTCTGATTTCCATCTACAATCCAAAGACAAGTGTGTTCGGTTACCTGCTGACTGTGGATTGTGTGTAGGTGTGTGTGTGAGTGTCACTGCTTTGTGTTTGTGTTAGCGCTGCGACCGCCTCACCGTCTCTGCACCAGGTTCCCCCTTTGGTCCTCTGCCAGCTTCAATAAACTCCATCACTTTATGACTTTCATGGTTACAGTAATAATAATAATAATAATAATATTATTATTATTATTATGGATGGATGGATGGAATAATAATCACATTTAGCATCGTAAAACTTCTTTTAGTCGTTTTTTTGAAAAATATTCAAAACTTATAAGCAAAGATTTCATTGCTCACGGCGTGGAGGCAACATAATCAGCATCAGATATTTGAATCAAATTAACAAAAAAGTATCAGAATTTTTTTATAAACATTTTGTTACAATATTTTTTACATAAAATGAAGCATGTTTACAAATATTTTTCAAACATGTAAAATGTTAACTAAGAATAACCTGATACAGAAGATTTGATTACATTATTTTAATCATATTTTAATGTTTAGATATAATGTTCACAGTGTCTGATACTGTTAATGATGTCTGACATTTACCTCATAATACTTTCCTAATTATTTTAATTATGTCACATATAATTTAAATAAATTTAAAGATTGCATTTGGATAAAAATACTTTAGTAGGTGCAACTATGTTTCAATTTTACATATTTTTTAAAATTCCATTTAAAAAAATGTTAAACGATTCATTAATTTCACCATTAAAATAATTTATTATTTCCCCCTTTGAACAGATAAATTTTACTATTAAATCATTACTTGTTAAATCAGCATCATGTGCATTGTTTCTGGTTTTCCTTTTCATCAGCATCAGTTTAACTCATATATTCAAATATTCTCTAGAAAAAAGCTTTCTGAAAAGTCTCTGAAATCTGACCAACCCTCAGATTTCTTTGTAAATTTAAAAATCAATATTATTATTTTTCCATCTAATCTGATGTTGCTGTCAGAAAGCAGCAGATGGTGCAGAATTACTGAGATGATCAAATCCTAAATATCTGTAACATCACTAATATTTGCAGAAATAAAGAATAACTTTAGTTGTTCAGTGAGATTTAAACATGTTTTCAGAGATTATTGAGCTTTTCTTATGGAACAATGGCTGCAGATCAATTCTCTACTAATTATGAACAAACTAACATGTAAAGCCTGAAGCAGCACAAACTGACTTTAAACACATTTTCAACTTCTACAATAAAACAACTGAAGGAAAATAAATGTTTGTTCTTACCTGTTACACTCAGTTTGGTTCCAGAGCCAAAGATGAGGTGGTTGTTTGTAGTACCGTATCCCACAGTGAGACAGACTGATACAAAAACCTGTCTGCTGCTGAATGTGTCAGCTGAGGTGAATGAGTCCAAATGATGAAGCAGGATCATATTTCAGCTCCATGATGAGTTTCTCTAATGTTCATATCAACATCTCATTTATTTTTAAAATGTTCCTTTAATTTTTTGGAGCAGTGTAGAATCATCAGCTACTTTAACATTGCACAGCATACATCAATGATTTATTCTCTTGGCTCGTCTGCATCTTAAAGTATCCTTGGGTGAGATACTGAACCCTGAATTTCACTGATGAATTATTGGGATGTGAACATGTGACTGGGTGAATGAAGCTTGCAGTAAGAAAGTGTTCTGAGTGCTCAAATATTTTTCAATTCAGTTTTATTCTTCCTGTTAAAGGGAGTTTTTCCTTCCCACTGTCACCAAGTGCTGCTCATAGGGGGTCGTTGTAATTGTTGTGTTTTCTCTGTATTATTGTAGGGTCTTTACAACAACATAAAGCACAGTATAAATAAAATATAAGTGAATTTAAATTGAAATCCATAATTAACCTTAATGTGTGAAGAAGACTCCCCATTTCTTGTACTCGGCCCCACAAATCTTAGAAACATGGTGTCAAACCAGATACTTACTCTGGATGGCATTACTTTGGCCTCCAGTAACACTGTGAGAAATCTTGGAGTCATTTTTGACCAGGATATGTCCTTCAATGCACATATTAAACAAATATATAGGACCACTTTTTTGCATTTGCGCAATATTTCTAAAATTAGAAACATCCTTTCTCAGAGTGATGCTGAAAAGCTAATTCATGCATTTATTACTTCTAGGCTGGACTATTGTAATTCATTATTATCAGGCTGTCCTAAAAGCTCCCTGAAAAGCCTTCAGCTGATCCAAAATGCTGCAGCTAGAGTACTGACAGGGACTAGAAAGAGAGAGCAGATTTCTCCCATATTGGCTTCTCTTCATTGGCTCCCTGTTAAATCTAGAATAGAATTTAAAATCCTTCTCCTCACCTACAAGGTCTTGAATAATCAGGCCCCATCTTATCTCAAAGACCTTATAGTACCATATCACCCCAACAGAGCACTTCGCTCTCAGACTGCTGGCTTACTTGTGGTTCCTAGGATACTTAAGAGTAGAATGGGAGGCAGAGCCTTCAGCTTTCAGGCCCCTCTTCTGTGGAACCAGCTCCCAGCTTGGATTCGGGAGACAGATGTAGCGGTGTGTAAAAAATCTTATGAATATTCACCAAAATCCCTCTTTTATGTTGTATGTTTACTTTGGGTTACAACCTCCTGCCTGTGTGTTTTGAATCTGTGTGTGTGTGTGTGTGCGTGCACCGCGTGATGACGTAGGCACGTGCGCATGTGCTCCGGTCACGGAGCTTTCCAACATGGCCGGAGGTAGGTTGCTGACACGTTGCTCTCTGATCGACGGAAGTTTGTTAAAGCCGTTAATTGTAATCTGTATATGATCACACTGTTGTATCTTGTTCTATTTGCTGTCTGACTCGTCCTGTGTAAGTTCTGCAGACGTTTGAGTTCGCTATTTGAAGTTAACAAGTTTCAGCTCGAGGGTACAAGGCTAATGCTAGCGTGCTAAATTAGCTTGGTCGCGAGCAGGGGAGCTGTCCACTGTGTTTTAATGGCGCACATTTTCTCTCACCAGGAGAGCCAGGTCTGGCAGAATGCACGATACACATGGCTCATGGGCTTTTGTATTCCTGGATGGAGGTATTTATTTTTGTATAATAGGATCAGGTTGTATAGTAAAGGCTGTTAGTGGCCTGTTAATGTGATTTTAGTGCAATAGGGTTAAATATTAAACTATTAATGTGTTTCATATTGTATTTAAAAATACCAAAAGGATCTTGATTACAAATGAGGATTTTGTTTTTCTGAATTAATGTCTGAGTTATGTATTTTGTGTGTTCTTATTTCTAAGTTTATGTTTCCGGTAACCCTGAGCTTATGTGTAAATGACTGTTTTGTAAATTTGTTACCTTATTATGTTATTATGAGTTATTGAATAGACACAGAGCTTTCCAACATGGCTGGAGGAGAGCCAGGTCTGGCAGAATGCACAATACACACGGCTCATGGGCTTTTGTATTCCTGTGTTACAGTATACCATCACTAAACGAACCAGAGATCCAGTTCTGTCTCCTGCCTCATCATTTCACGCCAGAACACAACGCAGGTTTCAATAGGCGTAACACACACACAGGTTACACAAGACACCCTCTCTATTTTTAAGATTAGGCTTAAAACTTTCCTTTTTGATCAAGCTTATAGTTAGGGCTGGATCAGGTGACCCTGAACCATCCCTTAGTTATGCTGCTATAGGCCTAGGCTGCTGGGGGGTTCCCACAATAGACTGTTTCTTTTCATTCGCCTTATTTACTTTGTTTATACTCCACTCTGCATTTAATCATTAGTTATTATTAATCTCTGGCTCTCTTCCACAGCAGGTCTTTTCTCTCCCCTCAGCCCAACCGGTCGCGGCAGATGACCCCCCCTCCCTGAGCCTGGTTCTGATGGAGGTTTCTTCCTGTTAAAGGGAGTTTTTCCTTCCCACTGTCACCAAGTGCTGCTCATAGGGGGTCGTTTTGACTGTTGGGTTTTCTCTGTATTATTGTAGGGTCTTTCTAACCCGCAATACAAAGCACCTTGAGGCGACTGTTTGTTGTGATTTGGTGCTATATAAATAAAATTGAATTTAATTGAAATTGAATTTACATGAACAGTAGAGTCTATTAGATAAATACGATTCAAATCACTGCAGTTGTTGAAGGAAAAACTAGTTTGCAGTGACGTGTGTTTATTAAATTATACTGGTATACGGTGGGTTTACAGTCACAGAGGGTGGGTCTGAGCAGGTAAACCAACACAGAACCATCTGGGTTGGTCAGAGGAACAAGTATTCATACTCCAGAATGTTGGAAGCTTCCTCGTGGCCTTCAGGGACTATTTACATTAAAACCTTTGTATATTACTGTAACATGGTGCAGCTTTGTCTTTCTTAGAAAGATTTAACAATCCACACTTTTTGGTTTTTGTCATAGTCAATTTCAATCTTAAACAGATATTCAGAGTTATCTTCTGTAGGTGGAACAGCAGTGGTGTGAACACTTCATACAGATAATCAACAAACTAATAATCAAAATTCCAAAACCAAACAAGCTAAACTCAAAAAATATTAGTAAAATATTTCTAGTATTTATTGGAACCAGTCAAACAATCCAGTAACTGTGGGCTTGTATAATCTTTTATCAGTGTTTTTAAAATGATCTGATGTCCTCTTTGGTTTTGTTGAGGTCAGTGATGAAGGTGGAACATTCAGCTCCATCAATGGGAAGTTCCTCCTTGGGATGGTAAAATGAAGCCCAGTGCTGCTAATTTTCTCACTGTAGTCATTTCTTGTGACAGCTCACTCATGCCTGTTGCTGTAGAATATGCAAGATCTCCCACAGCATGACAAAGGTCTCTTATTTGGTCTAAAGATGGCATCACTCCATAGGTTGGAATGAGAGCACCAAACACCAGACCATGATTTTGGTCAATACTCATAAGCCTTCATTACATGAACCCAACACATTTTGAGTGGTCCCTTTAATACACCATTCAAATGTTACGGGGACCACAGTAAGCATGAGGGAGTTAGATGGGTCTTTACAAACAAAAATGTAGATATTAAAGGAATTCAAACAGAGAGCACAGACCATAAGATAAACCTTTATGCTGATGATGTTTTACTTTTCCTTGGGAACTCACAAACCTCTCTTCTGAAGACAATCAAACTTATGGATAAGTTCTCATCTATATCAGATTACTCCATCAACTGGAGTAAATCAACAGTTTTATCTCTGAATTGTAACTATCAGAACACCATCACTACCTAACTGTACTTGGGCAACATTAGATATTTAGGTATAAATTTTTCCCCCAGCCTGACAGACCTGGTACAGTTGAATCATATTCCTCTACTAAAAACAATGTCACACCTTGGAACTCTCTACCTATATGTGTCATGAGGAGAGTTTCCACAGTAAAAATGATGATTCTGCCTAAAATCAATTATCTGTTCTCACTGATCCCTAACAAAACCTCTGCTGCTTTGTTTAAGTCATTAGACTCAAGCATTTCAAAATTTTTATGGAAAAATAAAACATCAAGAATAAGTTTGAAGACTTTACAAAAGCTAAAATGCAGTGGTGGTCTAGAACTTCCAAACTTTTATCACTATTTCTTAGTCAATAGATTGCAGTATGTTTCAAGGTGGATCAAATCAAGCCCTTTAGACAGCCCATGGCTGGAACTAGAACAAACACTCTGTGGAAAAGTGAAAATCACTGACTTAACTTTCATTAGAATAGAATGCCTTTATTGTCATTATACAGGATGTACAATGAGATTGGAGGGCCACTCCTGTTCAGTGCCATGCAACAGAAAATCAAACTCTCTAAAATAAAAATATTATAATCTAGTATAATCAAGAAATATACAGAAAATAAACAATGTATAAAATATACAAAAAATAGAATGTATAAAATATATATACATACATTGGTGCATCTGTACATTGTGAGAAAAGTAAATAAGTGTATACATATAATAATGAAGATGATGAATATTGCACTAGTGAATGAATACTGGATATTACACAATATAGGAATGTTAGATATTGTTCAGTATGAATAATATAATATTGCACAGAGATGTGGGTGTTGCACAGTTACAGTGGGTGAGTGTGTGAGTTCAGGGTGGTGATTGCTCTGGCGAAAAAACTGTTCTTGAGTCTGTTTGTTCTGGCTTTGATGCACCTGTAGCTCCTGCCAGAGGGCAGCAGGTCAGAGGTCAAAGCCAGGGTGTGAGTTGTCCTTGATGATGTTCCTGCTCTGCTGATGCAGCGGGAGGTGTAGATGTCCATCAGGGAGGGGAGAGGACAGCCAACGATTCTTTGTGCTGTCTTGACTACCCTCTACCCTCTAGCTCCAGTATTAAACATCATAACTGCTTTAAAAGCCTTGACATAAACACCTCTCTGAGAGCCTGGTGGAAATTTTTAAAGATAATTAAGTCTTCACTTATCCCATGTAAACTGACACCCATTTGGAACAATCCAGATATATGTCAGACAAAAAAAGTGCTGAATTTTTCAGCATGGCAGGAGAAAGGAATAAAGAATCTAGAACATGTTATTCAAGATGGAACATTTATTTCATTTGAAGAAATTAATACAAAATATGGAATTGACAACAGCAAAATTCTTGAATATCAGCAATTGAGGTCCATCATACAGACAAGGTTTAATTTAAATAATCTAAAATTAGAAATCCTTGTATTAGTAACAAAATCTTTATACCTCTAAATTGTTATCAAAAATATATAAGTTATTATTACAAATTAATGGTTCAATTTCCCTCCCACCTGCAAAATGGGAGCGAGATCTTTCCATCAACCAGATCAAAACTTCTGGACACAGATATGTTTAAACACTTTCAAAATGACTAAAAGTCTAAATTTACAACTTAAACAATACAAAACTCTTCATAGAATACAGTATACAGGACACAGGATGTTCCAAATGGGCCTCAGAGACACAAATATATGCACCCACTGTTCAGGCAATCATGCTGAGAACTATATTCGTGCTATATGGTTTTGTACACCTGTTCAGAGGTTCTGGCAGAGGATATGTGAAGACTTATCTACATGGTTTAATTGTGGTATTCCAGCATCACCAAAACTGTGCGTTTTAGGTGATGGAAGCAAATATATCGCACATAGTTCTTACTGCCTTATGCATCGCTAAGAAAACTATCCTCATGAACTGGAAATCCAAAAATAATTTATGTATTACTCACTATAGGAATTTACTTTTAGACCACATTAGTCTGGAAAGAATGTCTGCCACCTCTAAAAACCAACTGGACAAATTTGAATCTCTCTGGTCCCCACTGATCAACTCCATCACTTAGTGGGGGTGATCAGCTGTAGTCTCATCTCACGGTGTGTCCAGCATGTGGCTGGAGGTGGGCCAGGGCATTTGGATGTCTGATGGCTCTTGGACTGGAGACAGTGGCTGCTGTTTTGTGGTTTCTGTGTGCGGGCCCTGGTTGTTGGTGGTGGGGGCTTGGACGGATGCTCTTAAGGTCTTGGGGTGTAGGGGCTGGTGTGCCCGTGGTGGTGGGTGCTGGCCCCGGGCCAGATGGGCGGCCTCCTCTGCAGGGGTCGGGGTGCGGGGTCTGGGGCTCTGGTGCCCAGGGTCGCCCGTTTCCAGGTTGGACCCTTCCCTGCACTGGAGTGGTCTGTGCCAACTTGGGCCCATCGCCGTATGGGGTGGGTTGGCCCACGTCGAGATGTCTGGCTGGCATTCTGGGATTCTGGGGTACCCACACATTCTGTTTGGGGGGGGGGGGGGGCACTCAGGTGAGGGAGCAGCAGTATCCCACAGGGGGCTGGTTGGTACTGTGTGTGTGTGTGTGTGTGTGTGTGTGTGTGTGTGGATGTGATGTTTGTTGTCTTTTGTACGTGTGTGGGGGGTGTGTGTGCTTGTGTCGTGCTTGTCTGTGGTGTGGGGCTATGGGTGCCGGCCTTGAGCACGGTGGTGTCCTGGGGGTGTGGCCTCTTCAGGCCCTGGACCTGCCTTCCCTGCACTGCGGTTAGGTGTAGGGAACTGGGGTGTTTAATGAGCCAGTAGTTAGCTAGCTCTCTCCCTCTGGGGGTAGTCTTCTACCTCTCGGTCATATATATCCTGACCCTTCCCCTCCTCCCACTCAGTCATACATCACATCACTCACATGTAGGGTCTTGGGGGAGGGGGGCTCATGTAGGGCCACTTCTTCGGCTCTGCTCCCTATGCTGCATGATGTCCCACTCCTCTTTTTTAATTACATCATACAGCTCACAACACATCATAATACACATAGGGCCTTGGGGGGCAGGCGTGTCACACAGTGTTTAGTGGGTGAAGCTGCTGAGGTAGCCCCACTTGTCTGGTGGGCTGCTCATTGCCTCTGGCTCTCTGGACTCTTGCCCTTTGGCCGTGGGGGCTCCGTCTGGGGTCTCCCTCCTTCCTTCTCAGGGGTGTGCACACGGTTGCCATCAGGATGTGTGGCCTCGGGTCTTCTGAACTCCTAGTGGGCCGTGGATGGCCTGGGTCCCCTGGGTACTTCCCTGTGTGCCTCTGGATCACGGGGGGCATGGCTGCAGCTTCTTGCCCTCATTACTGAGTACATTCCATGACAGAGACACACATACACACACATTAGAGCAAACCACAGCAAGATTGTGCGTATGTGTGTATATGTTTATGCATGTGTATAGATATGTGTATGTATGTATATATATCTACCTTTCTTCGATTATTTTTTTCCCTTTGTTTTTCTTTTTTTTCTTTTTTTCTCTTTCTCTTTAACCCTCTTTTTCTTACCCCTTTCTTCCTGCCTGTCAGGCCTGGCATAAATAAATAAAATAAAAATTAAAATACAAACATTAACAAGAATAGCCTATATAAAACATATAGAGCTTTTCTTGTAAAAGCAAATGTGTTTGGCACATCAGTGCATTCAGATCATCATTCTGATTGTGAAAACTGCCAGACATGACAGGTCTTTAAAAGAAATACACTCACTGTCATTTTGCTTCCAAAGCAGTTGTGTAGTTGTGAGGCCTTAGGCCAGGTGGGGTTTTTCGTGTGTGGAGTAGGTGACATGTGTCAGAAGGTGTGGCAGGCACAGCCATAAGGAATAGCAAAGTGTCAATTTAACACCTATAGAGTTGAATTTAACTCTGTTTCAGATAACATTTGGTCCCACTCGAAAATAGTGTAAAATATACTCTATAGCCAGTGTCAAATTTTCAGAGTTAATTTTACTCATTTTAGTGTCAAAATCAACAAGTCAGTGAGTCAAATTATTTAACACTATTGTTGTTTTACACTCTTCAGAGTAATACTGTTATTTTTATGCAGTTAATTTTACACTAAATTTACTTAAAAATGTACACTTTATTGTGTTGTTTTTTTCCCTTTCTCCAGTTTTTTTTTTTACACATATAACATATAATGCTAAAATTTAGCATTATATGACTTTTATAAAATCTACCAATCACAATAATCACAAAGTTATAAGTTCACAGTGACAACATTTATTCAACTTTATGATCCAGTGACATAATTACTGTAACAGTGTCAGTTTAATCATCTTCGAAACAATGTTCACCAAAGATAGCAATATGGGACAACAAAGAGAGCAGTGTCATTTGCTTCATATGACAATTGTATGTCAAAGGGCTTCGGATAACATAGATGGTTGACATCAAACACAACAAAACCTTGCATCATTTTAGTAACTTCATAAGCATGAAAATGTTCATGAAAAGTTACTGTACATAAAGGCAATGTAAGCAGCAACAATTTGTCTTTAACTATGAACACAGACTTGATCTGGTAAAAGAGGCATTTCAGATTCAACTTTGCCACAAATAACCAGATGAGGACGGTAAATAAATCCACTGTGTTTTGCCCAGTTCACATTCATAACTTGAACCTCACGAGACACTTGCACTGCCTCAGAAATGTCAGACCTCCTTTTACCATGTTTAAAGATACCATTTTCCCTGGTCCAATGTCCAATCGATTAAAAGTTGATGAAGCTTGCCAAACATGTGCCATATAATTTTGATGTTTTTTAGCGAGTGTTTTGGTAATGTTTTTAAAAGACTTTAACTGTTTCTTAAAAAAATTGTGTTTACCTTCATAGCGCATGCACCAGCTATGAAGTACAGGGCCAATTTTCTGAATGCACCTAGGATAATGGATGAGAAAATGGTGCTTTGGTAAAAGTTTTTTTCTGTGGATACAACTTTTTAAACAGTTTGTGATGATCCACAATCAAATGTTTTAAATATACACAGAGACCTTGGGTTAACATTGGAGAAAGAACAATATTTACAATTTGTAGTAGTAAAAGGAGGAGGCGCCAGTGTGGATTATCAGATGTTACCAGATCTCCAAACATGAGAGGAACATTCTTCAGCAAGCACCATGATTGAACTGCATTTAGTCCCAGATCATTCGATTCTCCACATAAATTCACAGCCACTGGCCTGTTGTTCCTCTCCATGAATCCATAGTCAAAAGTTAGTATTCTCAAATCCAGTTCCTCCAATGTAATGTGTTCTTTAAAATACTCAAACAAAATTTTCAACTCGTACTGGCCAATACCTTCAAAAATGTTGTGCATCACATCAACTGAGAAGTTTTCAGTTGTGTGAAAAAACATAAGTGAATTTAAAATACATGAACGCTTCACACCAAAAATATAAGGAAGAGAGGGATTGTAAGCCATTTCTTGGCAGTGTGCAGTGTGCATTCCTTTGGTGCGCAGCACTATTTTGGAAGAATCTTCGGAGAATTCTGTTTGGAAGTCATCTTTTTCAGCCAAACAGAACCTGCAACAATACCTTGCACTGAAAGACTCAACCAGACCAAACAAGCTATGTAGGCCTAAATTATCCCCAGTAACCTGCACAATACTCCCATGAACATGGCAACCGTACAGTGGAATAAAAATTCCATCAGTTTCCAAAACTCTAATGTCTCTAACAATAGGTGCAAGAATTTCACTAAAGCCATACCGTTTAACATCTTGTGCATGAAACAAGGCACAAAGGTGTATGTTAGCCAAAAGAGAATTCCATTTTGGAGAGAAGTTACGTAATGTAAAATATATTGCACCCAATTTGTAAATACCTCGTTTGGAACCAAGAGGGTTTGCTACCTCAAAATCATCATAAAACATCTGGATCTGCACTGAGTGCTTTTCAGTTGAAAACAAAGGATGACCCTTAAAAAAAGATCCATCATAAATATCTTTAAGTGTTGAGTCATCAAAAGTTGAGCTTTTCAACATTTCAGTAGAATATGGACTTTTAAATATAGACTCCAAAGTAGATAGAATTGGAACATACATGAACTTGTCTTGAACTACAACCTGATCATATGTTCCCGTCTTCTTATTTCGTCTAGTGTCAAATCTTGATCCAATTACACATTCAATTGGTTTTACAGTTTCCCACTTGCCTGACAAAAATTTAGATCTTTTGTATTCCGAGTTAAGAATTGTGAAAGGATTCTCAAGTTCTTCAAAACATGCTTCAACTTTCTTGCACATTACAGTGTCTCTTTCACTGCTAAATACATTCTTTATTACAGTTTCTTTAGCGTGATGTTGGATGTCTTTTACAATCTCTTCCATGGAAATCACAACAGAATTCACCAAACTTTGGCCAACACCTGCAGCCTCCATATCTGAAATTACTGATGCACAACTATTTACAATGTTTGTTGAAGATAAAGCTGTGTCAGCCTCTAAAGATTCAGTCACCATTTCAACATCTCTGGCATCTCTTGTGTCCAGAACATTTTTGTAAGGTGAAAACTCCCCATCTTCTACAGATTCAAATAAACCACTAAGATGACATCTATTTAGATGCTTTCTAAAACCAGAAAAGCTACCAAAAGAACATGAGCATGCTACTTGACCACATTTAATATGGAGAGTCCTGCCAGAACAAAGACCATGGATTAGTTTAAGGTGCTTAACAAGGCTGTTTGGTGCATCACTGTCACATTTGCAGATAAAACACTTCATTGTTTGTCACACTAATAGAGCATTCTTGCTCTCAACTCTGCAACTCTGGGTGTTTCCTTTGTTTCTCCAACATCTATGTTGTAAACAGTTGTTTGGAGAAAGGTGAAGAAGTTGGTCAAGGGAGCACTGTATGACGTACCAAACACATAATGGGCCTTAAAGAGCTCATCAAGAGCTCCAACTGAACATGTTGCCTTACATGGAATAGCATAGTTGTCAATCACAATGAAGAATGCGTGAATACTGCTTTGGATGGATCCCTGGGCCAGGAGGTAGGGCTGGGTACGCTGCGTGATTTTGTCAAGATGCTGCTGTACACTGGTTCCAACCTACATAAAAAAATAAATAAAAACATGACAAAAGTATTTAGTGACAAATTTCTGAATGAAGATCAGACAGAATCAAATTTTGAATTGTAAAAATGAAGAGACTGAATTATGCATTTTTATCTTTAAACAACTGTTTAGCAGTACCTTTAGAAATCTGATGAGGTGATCCACTGCTTGAGATGCAGACATCTTACCCGGCCTCTTTCGTCCTTGTGCAGATGGTGGTAGCAGATTCAGCAGAAGCAAAATAGCAGACATGTCACTATCCCAACCTACAGACCAACAGGTTCAGGTTACAATCATCCCACTAACATATGAATTTGTCACAATTACCTAGAGGACCAACATACCATTCTCAGCTTCAGCATCCAACTCTGCATTCCGCAATAAATCCAAGAGCTCAGTGGTGGGTACCAGGCCATGGCTTTCCTTTATAACCTTGGATTTGAGACGGGTGGGCCACTTCTCCAAAAATTTGTTGGCAGTGCCTTCACCAAACAGGAGTCTGAAATGCATAAATAAAAGCATTTCACACAGTGATAAGACGTAAATGGCCTTTATGGCTTTATGAAGTCCAGAGGACCCCAAAGTGATTTACACCACATTTAGTCATTTACATGCTGATGGTGGTGAGCTACATTGTACCCACAGTTGCACAAGGGAAGACTGACATAAGCAATGCTGCCATGTGCTTGTGCCACCAGGCTTTCTGAACACCACCAGCAGGCAAGGCAGGTGAAGTGTCTTGCCCAAGGACATAACAATTTAGAAAGAGTTGTGGTTCAAACTGGTAATACACAGGTTACAGGACAAACTCTGATGACTCTTGCCACTGAATATTTTAGTAGTGTAAGAGATAAAGCTGTCTTACCAGTCCTGGTGTGTCCAGAAACCGTGGAAAGACAGAGAAGACATTTGCTGCTTTCTTTTCATCATTGACCATTGAATGACGGTAATGGAAGGTAGCCTTCATCTTCTCACGGACAGTGTCATCATCAGCAGAGTGTTTCAAAACAGCAATAGCTGCTTCCACTTCCTCATCTGACAGCACTTTGTCAGCAGTGAAAACCCTGGACTGACCATGGCCTGGTCCACCACATTAAAAAAAAAAGTTTCTAACTCCCAGCCACAGATTTTACATTACTTTACATATACTCACTATTGAGAAAACTTACTTTTTGGAGATTTGTTACCTGAGGCACCCCTTTCCTCTGCAGTTTTTCTTTGAATGGTCTTTAAACGCCATGCAAGGTATCCTGAACCGCTCTCTGGATCATAGTAATGCTCCTATGTCAATAAATACAAGCAGACTTACCATTCCATAAACATCTTTGAAGGTAAATATATATGCTTAATGTTGCTAAGACCCTTTTACTTACATATCAATGTTTTGAAAACGGGTCTTCCAGATAGGGAAATAGGGCAACGATCCCCTGAGCATACATCACTCTGATGCTTTTAGGAGGGGATGATCTGATATATGATCAAACAATGAGTCACTAAACTGACGTTTGAAAAAATAATGAAAAACAATTCAAAACCAAAATGTTTCTTTATAGCCTAAGTGTATGATTCTTACCCATGTGCTTCTGTCATTGAAGCTGTAAGGATGTTTATCATCTGTCTTCTGGTTGCATCTGTCAAGCATTTAGTTCTTGCATACTCTTGTATGATACGCTCACCACCAGGCTTTGATGTCAAGATTTTTTCAATCAACTTCAATTTCAAAGAAAAAAAAATGTAAAAACTCTTGAACCACTAAACCTAGAAAGTACATAAACAATGCTAAATTAAATGTAATAACTTACCGCTTGCGCCTCATAATGTATGTGACATGGCCTTTTAGGCTGACTTCCTTCAGCAGTGGCTTCTTCTTCTGATGGGTCACACATTGTGAAATTCAGAATGATTGTATCATCAGATGTGACTGAAGATGAAGATGATGATGATGATAGAACAGCACCTGCAAAAAGTAAAGCAACAGCCTGTTTAGGAGAACTCTAATGCTCCCAAACCAGCTTCTAAATTAAATATAAATACATCGGTGAATTGTTAGTGATTACCAGGATTTTCTTTGTTGCTCAACATAACTTGAAAGGTTCCAGGTGACTGATTCACTATTTCTTCAAAAATATCTACATCAACTTCTGTATCAGACTGGTCATACACCTTCAGATCCTGCTGTCTGCCTTCTGGAATGTTAAATTTCAGGCACACTAAAACAGAAAGAAATATTAAAGAAGTGAAAATGAAAACATTTACTGCTG
Source organism: Amphilophus citrinellus (assembly GCA_013435755.1). Taxonomy (NCBI): domain Eukaryota; kingdom Metazoa; phylum Chordata; class Actinopteri; order Cichliformes; family Cichlidae; genus Amphilophus; species Amphilophus citrinellus. The sequence goes on from CM024208.1 coordinate 413,986, forward strand.
ATAAATAAAGGGTGAAATAAGTAGAGTAACCCAACTAATTTTACAAAATGCCAGTGAGTTCAATCCAGTACAACATTTTAATACATGTTAATGCAAAGAAAAAATTACTTAATGCAAGATGGGTTTCTTATGCAAGAAAAAAGTAGTGAGATTATTTTACTAACATACTAACCTTCTCTCACGAATGCATCAAATGTTAGGTCAGAAAGTTTCACGTACTTCTGCTCCCCACTAAACAAAACACGCAGTAGCATGGTCTGTTCGAAAAAAAGAATAGCAAAAATAAACAACCATGACAGACACATTTTAATAGTTAATTTATGTGCTTCAAAGGTAATGCCATTTGAAAACTGAGTTAATATTCCCGATACACTTGAACATAATCTGTACAAGCAGTATGGCGCCTATTAGCTACTACATCCATGGTGCTAACCATGCTAGCATGACTCGGTGGGTGCTACGACCCCGAAGTACCCCAGTACCCACAGGGGGATGGGGGAGTTGTTGGTGCTTAAGGACTTAGTAGATGACCTTCTACATCCCACTAGCAGCCCCACCGGTGTTGTGGAAAGAAATATGGAGACATCAATAGCAAACCACGCACCACCCCCATCCCTAGAGACCACCCAGTCCAATGTAGCTCAAAAGTTAATGGACAATAGCAACCCTAGCCCTAATGTCTCACAAGAAGAAGTCCTCAAAATGATTTCAGACTATGACAGGGTTAGTAAGACATTGCAGGACTTGGTGAAATCCCCTACAATACAACAAGCTCAGGAACTCCATACTTCACAAGAGAACTTCAGACCTCCTCCCAGCCCTGTAGTTTCCCTCAAAGACCTACCTTACCTTCCAAGACGTGAGTTTAAGGTTCAGGGAGGCCAAATAGGAGATCACACATCAGACATCAGCTACAATAGTGTGTCCAGACAGAGGAGGGTGTAAAGGACAATTTCACAGAATCTGCGATTGTACGGGGTGTGCTAAAAATCATCAAACCGGGAGATTTCAAGGACATATTAGTTAACAAAGATGACATGACAGTTTCCAAGTTGAAGGGATTCTTGCAGTCACATCTTGGAGAAAGGAATAGCACAGAGCTGTTCCAAGATTTGATCTGTGCAAAAACAGAAAGAAAATGAGACAACACAACAGTTCCTCTACCGGGTGATTGGCTTGAAACAGAGAATCCTTTTGGATAAGATAAGATAAGATAGTGTTTATTTGTCACATGCGCAATTATACACAGTACTATGCACAGTGAAATGTATTTTGTACCTGTAGCCATATATACATACACACATATAAATAAGGAGAATAAAAAGTAATTCACACTATATACTATATACTATACACTATACACACGGAATTATAGAATATTATATTATTTACATAGTGCAATAATAGTCCAGTTTAGGGCTCAGAGTTGAGCAGACGGATGGCTTGTGGGTAAAAACTCTTCTTCAACCTTTCAGTCTTAGCCCTCAGGCAGCGGTAACACCGGCCTGATGGGAGCAGGGAGAAGAGAGAGTGTCCGGGGTGGCTGGGCTGTTTTAGGATCTTCATGGCCCTCAGCCTGCACTGCTTGGTGTAAATGTCCTGCAGGTTGGGGAGGGTGGTTCTGATGGTCCGTTCAGCTGAACGAACCACCCTTTTTAGGGCCATGAAGTCCTGCTTGGTGCAGTTTCCCATCCAAGTGGTGATGCTCCCATGCATGATGCTCTCGATGGTGCAGGTATAAAAGTTCCTGAGCACCTTGAGTGGGAGCTTGAAGTCTCTCAGCCGCCTGAGGAGGTAGAGACGCTGTCTGGCCTTCTTCACAGTGATGTTAATGTGATGAGTCCAGGACAGGTCCTGTGAGATGGTCACTCCCAGGTATTTGAAAGTGTCCACTCTTTCCACCTCAGCACCACTGATGACAAGTGGATGGTAGTCCCTCTGCTGCTTCCTGCTGAAGTCCACGATCAGTTCCTTTGTTTTGCTGACGTTGAGCAGATGGTGGTTCTCCCGGCACCAGTTCTCCAGGCGGGAGACCTCTCTCCTGTAGGGTGTCTCTTCATTGTGGGAGATCAGTCCCACAACAGCAGTGTCGTCAGCAAACTTGATGACATTGGACTCTGACGTGGCCTCGCAGTCATGGGTGTACAGTGAGTACAGCAGAGGGCTGAGCACACAGCCTTGGGGGGATCCGGTGTTGAGGGTGAGGGAGGATGAGGTGAGGTGACCCACTCGTACCACCTGTGGTCTGCTGGTCAGGAAGCTGTGAACCCACCTGCACAGGGATGGGCCCAGGTCCAGGTCCAGCAGCTTAGAGACCAGCCTGGAGGGAACTATGGTGTTGAATGCTGAGCTGTAATCTACAAACAGCACTCTCACATAGTTCCCCTTACCGGTGTCTATGTGTGAAAGGGTCTTGTGGAGGAGGAAGGATATGGCGTCATCTGTGGATCTGTCTGGCCGGTATGCGAACTGTAGTGGGTCGAGGGTGGTGGGCAGTGAGGAGGTGATGAATCCAAAAAGTCCAAAAAGGGATGAGTCCAAAAAGTCTGACTGAGATTAAGTACACTCCAGAAACTGTTCAGGGTGTCTTCCTGCACACAGTTTATCAAGGAATAGGGCACAAGGACAATGACAATAGAAGAGAGCTTAAGCCTTTGCTTACAAATCAGTCAATTACCGATGAGACCATCTTGAGACATGTTATGAAAGTGACCAGTGAGGAATCTGAGCATTATCGTAGATTAGGCTCCACACGAGCAAAACAGGTCAGTGCTCATGTTGCCCATGCGGACGAAGGAAAAGCAAAGCAGACAAAGCACCCACTGTTTCTCATGTGGCGAGGAAGGCCACAGAGCAATTGGCTACTTGAAGCGTCCAAAGCAGCAGGGAAACGAGGGCCGGTTGCTGCAGAGGGACCAGCGGTAACTGAGACAACCCCAGAGTCTCCCTTAGACACAAAGACTGCCTCCTGCAGCAAGGCAAAGGTAAACCAAGCCAAAGAACAGACACTCAGAACAGAAATGAGCCATCCAAAATCACAGTAACTAACAAAGAGCCAATAGTTAGACTAATAGAAAAGAAAGCAACAATAAAATTTCTCCTTAATGGCTTAACTGTGACTGCTCTTGTAGACACAGGGGCTCAGGTTAGCTTGATAGACAGGGCTTGGAAAAACAAATACATTCCAGATGTTAATGTCCACCCGCTATCAGAGCTCATGAGTTTAACAGACTGTGGAGAAGTCCCAACGATTCATGCAGTCAATGGGGAGTGTCTCCCGTTTGATGGGTGGGTAATATTAAATGTGAACCTACCAGGCAATGAAGACCCACCGCTTTCTATGAATGTGCCATTTCTAATCAGCTCAGCTAAGCTACTTGGGGGAGCACTGTCTATTCCAGTAGATGAAGCACAGGGCATGGTACATTACATTCAGACACGTCAAGAGAACACAACCCAGGGATGTTTAAGAGTAAGCTACAAAGACACGATAGTCCCTGCAGGCAGTACTACCTGGGTAAAGTGTAAAATCCCACCTCAGCTTGACTCAAGCGAGTCTTTAGTCTTCTTTGAGCCTGAGGAGAGTTGTGCCCAGTTACAGCAACTAGGTTTGGGAGAGGGACTTCTGGAGATTCAGCTCAGTAAAGTACGCTATGTAACTCTCCCACTAGAAAATCACACAAAACATGACGTTGTTTTACGAGAAGGACTGCTATTGGTAGCATCCTGCCAATTAAGAAAGTGATAGAGACAGATTCACCTATTGAAAGAGACACTAAAACAGAGACTGCTACTGTTGCTCAGGCTGAAACAAACCCTCCACACTCTTTGTGGCAGCCACCAGTAGATGTAACCCATCTTGGGAAACAGCAGCAAGAGACTGTAGAAAAGATGCCGTATGAGGAGTCAGCAGCTTTTGCGAAAGATGCTAATGATACAGGCTGTATTCTGAGCTTACAAATGTCACTCAACCTCAAAGATGACATCCCTGTACAAAAAGCTTACTCCTCTGCCCCAAAGCCTTTGTTTTCTGAAGTGAAAGAGTACATACAGGACCTCCTCGCAAAATGGTGGGTTGTCAAATCAAGATCACCGTGTTGTTTGCGTCCCTAAAAAGGATGGCTCGTTACGCCTCTGCATAGACTACCGTCTGTTGAACCAGAAAACCATCCCTGCTAAACACCCTCTCCCTCGGATCCAAGACCTGACCGACACCCTAGGAGGGCACCCATGGTTCAGTATTCTCAATCAGGGCAAGGCGTACCACCAGGGGTTTATGGCAGAAGGCTCACGTCACCTCACAGCCTTTGTCACCCCCTGGGGGCTTTATGAGTGGGTACGGATACCTTTCGGCCTCTCAAACGCACCCGCTGCCTTTCAAAGAAGCATGGCGGAGATGTTAAGTTCACTCAGGGACAACTGTTGTATCCCATACCTGGACAACATCTTGTGCTATGCACCAACATTTGAAGAGCATGTTGAGGGTGTCAGACAAGTTTTGAGAGCACTCCAGAGACATGGTGTCAAGCTGAGGCCCGAAAAATGTGAACTGTTTCACAGAGAAGTAAGGTATGTAGGCCGCCTTGTATCTGCAGAGGGTGTGAGAATTGACCCCAAGGACTTCAGAGACAAAAACACCCCAGACAGTTGGTGATGTCAGACGTCTACTGGGCTTCTTGACTTACTATTGGAGCTATATACAAGACTTTTCACGTATTGCAAAGCCTGTCTGTGAGCTATTGAAAGTCAAGCCCAGCATGTCAATCCAGCTGTCTCCCCAGCCAAAGACTAAAGGTCCCCAGTTGTCATCTAGGACCCCTGTCATGTGGACTAGAGAACACCAGCAAGTACTGGAACAGGTCATTGACATGCTTACGAGCCCTCCAGTTCTGGCCTACCCTGATTTTAACTTACCCTTCTGCCTCCACACAGACGCCTCAGAACAGGGCCTCGGTGCTGTTCTTTACCAGTGCCAGGACGGGAAGTTAAGGGTGATAGGGTATGGGTCCAGGACGCTGTCTCCAGCCGAAAAGAATTATCGACTCCATAGTGGCAAGCTAGAATTCCTTGCACTCAAATGGGCAGTGTGCGAGCGTTTTAGAGACTACCTGTATTACGCCCCATACTTTACGATATACACGGATAACAATCCATTGACCTATGTAATGAGTACAGCCAAGCTCAACGCTGTGGGGCATCGCTGGGTTTGAGCACTGTCAGACTTTCGCTTTAATGTCAAGTACAGACCCGGCAAGACCAATGTTGATGCTGACACGCTGTCACGGCTGCCCCTTAATATCGACAAGTATGTTAATGAATGCACGGAAGAACTATCACCTGAAGTGGTTCAAGCAACTTGGAATGGAGCTAGAGCAGCTCAGGAAAGTGATGTTGCATGGGTTGCTGCCCTAGCCCTCGCTGCCAACGCAACTCAAGAACCACAGTCACTTGTTCCCGTAATGGACCAAGATGAGCTTGCTAAAGCACAAAGGGAGGACAAAACTGTTGGTGAGATAAGACTAAAGGAGAAAATGACAATTTTAACAAATGACGTCAGAAACACAGTGAGTAAAACAGCAAGAAAAATGTTGCAGGAATGGAACAAACTACATGTAGAAAATGGATTAATGTATAGACAGACAAATGATAGACAACAACTGGTCCTCCCAGCCAAATATAAGGAGACTGTGCTAAAACACCTACACGACAACATGGGACACACTGGCACAGAGAGAGTACTGGCACTGGCAAGGGAAAGATTCTACTGGCCATACATGAAAAGAGACATTGAGGACTATGTTACCAGAAAATGTCCATGCATCATCAACAAGAAACCAACAACCCAAGTACGTGCTCCTATGGGCACCATAACATCCAGCTCGGCTTTAGACTTGGTCTGCGTCAAATATCTTCACCTGGAGCCCAGCAGGGGGGGATACGAATATATCCTTGTGATCGTAGACCACTTTACCAGGTTTGCCCAGGCGTATCCAACCAAAAACAAATCTGGGAAGACAGCAGCTGAACGGATCTTTGGAGAGTTCATCCCACGCTTTGGATACCCAGCACGAGTCCATCACGACCAAGGCCGTGAGTTTGAGAATGAACTTTTCAAGACCTTGAGGGAGAAATCAGGTACTGGACACTAAAGAACATCACCATATCACCCTCAAGGTAATCTTGCCGAGACGTTTAATAGGACGCTTCTACAGATGTTAAGAACACTAGGTGAAAAAGAGAAGGAACACTGGAAAGATCATTTGCCACACATTGTACATGCTTATAATTGTACGCGTCATGAATCCACAGGATTCCCCCCCCCCCCCCCCCCACTTTCTACTATTTGGACACCACCCACGTCTCCCTGTAGACATACTGTTTGGTCTAGTTGGGGAGAAACGGATAGTGTCACACAGAAGCTATGCAGACAGGTGGGCGACAAAGATGATGGAGGCATACAAGATAGCCAGTGAGAAAAGTAGACTGTCCAGTATCAGAGGCAAGTCTTACTATGACAAAAAGCTGAAGGGCGTAGTTTTACAGCCCGGTGATAGGGTCCTTGTCAGAAACTCTAGTGAACGCGGGGGACCAGGGAAGCTACGTTCCTGCTGGGAGAAGACCATTTATCTGGTTAAAGAGCAAGTAGGTGAAAATCCAGTTTACCCTGAGAACAGTAATGGGAGTAAGACAAGGGTTCTGCACTGTAACCTCCTATTACTTGTTAACGACCTTCCAGTTGAAGCTCCACCTCTGAGACCTGAGCAAGCACCTGAGAGACGGACAAGACAGAGAAAGGCTCAGTTAAGTGACCAAGACAGACAGAAAAGTGACTCAAGTGACTCAGGTTCTGATGAGAATGTAGGAGGGTACTGGTTTAGGTTTCCTAGAGAGACTGGACACATGGGGACAAACAGTGACTGTAGCCAAACTGAAATACCACTGACAAACCAAGTCCCTGAGGACATGAATGACAACTTCCTGTTACCTGCTAGAGACAATGAAAGCATTAGTGTGCCAAGTGGGCATAACGAGACTGAACAAGACGATTCACCTGCGCCGCAGATGCCCCCTGTTCCTGTGGTACAGGGACAGCCAATTCACCCTGAAGAAGAAAGTGAAAGGGCAGAGTGGTTCATTCCAACAGGACATGTAACACCTCAGATACCAACAACTGACCCATGGACTGAGTTAAGAAGGTCAGCTAGAGAAAGGAGGCCAAGAAAAATGTTTACGTATCAGTCACTAGGTGAACCTTCACTACAACCACAGGCTATGGTATCCACTCTAGCTGCACCATATATTCCATACCAGCCATGGGCACCGACACCTTTCATGCCATTTGGTGCAGGGTTTGCTCCTTATGTGCCCTACCAAGTTATGCCTTACATGTGCACTACACCTATGCAATGTTGAGTATTTGATTTTAGGTCATGTTTGTGGACTTTTGTCAGGGAGTGTGTGACATCCTAATGTGTAATCACATTAAATATTTGTTTTTTGGTCAAAATGAGAGAAAAAGTCACTTTGAGGATGACTTTGTTTAAGTTGTAGTTACACCCCCCATGCCAGAAGGTGGCGCATTCCTCTGTGAGACAGAATAACGAGATTGTAGGTCTCCATCTCCAATATGGCAGAAGCGAGGTACTGAGAAACTTTACCAGTCGTCTGTCTCATCATTTCCCTGTGTTTTAAAGTAACATTTAATCTGTTAAACAGGCTCAGAACCTGGGTCTGTTACAAATGCAGTGTTGAGGCTCTCATTTTCAGCATCTACATAGATGTTAAAATCACCCACTATAATTATTTTATCTGAACTGAGCACTAAATCAGATAAAAAGTCTGAGAAATCAGACAGAAACTCTCAGTAAGGACCAGGTGGACGATAGATAATGACAAATAAAACAGGTTTTTGAATTTCCCAATTAGGGTGGACAAAACTAAGAGTCAGGCTTTCAAAAGAATTAAAACTTTGTCTGGGTCTTTGACTAATTAATAAGCTGGAATTGAAGATTGCAGCTACTCCTCCTCCTCGACCTGTGCTTCAAGCATTAATGTGACTATCCATCCATCCATCCATTGTCTTCCACTTATCTGTGACCAGGTCGCGGGGGCAGCAGTCTAAGAAGAGAAACCCTCCATCAGCTCATCCAGAGGGACCCCAAGGCGTTCCCAGGCCAACTAAGAGATATAATCTTTCTAGCATGTCCTGGGTCTGTCCCGTTGCCTCTTCCCGGTAGGACATGCCTGGAACACCTCACCCAAGAAGCATCCTAGTCATATGCCCGAACCACATCAACTGGCTCCTTTTGATGAGGACGGGCAGCGGCTCTACTTTGAGCCCCTTCCGAATGGCTGCACTCCTCATCCTATCTCTAAAGGACAGGCCAGCCACCCTTTGGAAGAAGCTCATTTCTGCCGCTTGTATTCGTGATGTTATTCTTTTGGTCACTCCCCAAAGCTCGTGACCATAGGTGAGGGTAGGGACATAGATCAACTGGCAAATCGACAGCTTCGCTTTTTTGCTCAGCTCCCTCTTCACCACAACAGACCAGTGTGGCATCCACATCACTGCAGATGCAGCCCCGATCCATCTGTTGATCTCCCGCTCCCTTCTCCCGTCACTCATAAACAAGACCCCAAGATACTCGAGGCAGCAAGTTGTCCCTGAGCTGGAGTGGGCACTCCTCCTGCTGAAGACCATGGCCTCAGATTTAGAGGTGCTGATTCTCATGTCAGCTACTTCACACTCAGCTGCAAACCATTCCACTGCAAGCTAGAGGCGACCACCTGATGAAGCCAACAGGACCACATCATCTGCAAAGAGCAGAGATGAGATTCTAAGGCCACCAAGGTGGAAAAAATTCTGTCCATAAAAATTATGAACAAAGGGCAGCCCTGGCAAAGTCCAACACCCACAGGAAACAAGTCCGATTTATTGCCAGCTATATGGACCAAGCTCTCACTGCAGTTGTACAGGGACTTAATGGCCCGCAACAATGGGCCAGACACCCTGTTCTCCCGCAGGACCTCCCACAGGATACCCAGAGGGACACGGACGAATGCCTTCTCCAAGTCCACAAAACAGATAACTCCCAGTCACTATGGGGGTCTTAAAAGCTGCTAAATATAGTAACAAAGTCGATAAGTTGGCAACACTGAATGCACTACTCCCAGTCAAAAACAATCAATCAGAGCCAGGAGGAGGGTCTTAGCACTGTCAATCACTCCTCATGTATGGTGGAGAAACAACTTACCGTTCCAGGAAAACTGTTTATCTGCCGTCATCGGTGGCTATGCTAACTAGCCTGAACATTCATGACAGGTTCTACTGTCGGGGAGAAGCTGCAGCGTAGCAGAGAGCAAGGGGGAGAGTGTGAGCAGCACATACACAAGCATGACTGACACTGCTAAGACCCTCCTCCTGGCATTAATTGGTTGTTTCTGACCAAGCTGTGTATTTCTGCAGTTGGTACTGGGAGCACTGGGAGAAGGCAGAGGAGCTCAGTCTATTTTAAATTTGAATCAGTATGTTTTGCTTCCAATAAAAGTAAGAATGTTAACAAATAAACTGGACAATATTCTGGCAATTTAGTGATATTTCCATAGTTGTGGTCTTGACTGGTCAATAAATAAAAATGTCCAAGACCGAGTACAAATGCAGTCGAATCCAAGACAAGATCGAGACCATCAAAAAGTGGTCTTGAGACCGGTCTCTAGTACTACAACACTACACCATGGTACAGTTATTGTTTCCCCGAAAGTCCTAAATGATGTCATTGAAGCTCTTGATGCCAACGACTACTGTGCCACCCTCTTTATAGATCTGTCCAAAGCCTTTGACATGATTGATCATAAGATTTCATGTCAAAGGCTTTTGGACATTTACTGAGCAGACTATGGGTCGGTTTCAAAGTAAACAGTGTGTACACTATGGTTGTCAAATATCAAGTTATATGGACATTTCTAGGGGGATTCCACAAGGGTCAGTTTTAGGACCTACACTGTTTACCATTTATATTAACAGTTTGGGTCATGGTCTTGCAGGTGCAGTTGTGCATTTATTTACACAGGGTGTGCTCATTGATTTTCTAATGTTTCATAAATATCTCGGCATCACAGTAGATGAAAATTTAACTTTTAAGCCCCACATTGAAAACTTGCCTAAAAAATTTAAACTAAAACTAAATTTATTTTTTCAAAACAAGATTTGTTTCTCACAAAATGCCAGAAAACAGTTTATTTCTATCACTTTTATAAGTATTCTAAACTATGGGGATATTGTGAATGTGAAGGCTTCTGCTAGCTCTTTATGTCTGTTGGATGTTGTCTATCAAGGAGTGCTGAGATTTATCACAGGTAGCAAAGCCTTTACTCCCCATTGCACCCTATATTCTTTAGTTAAATGGCCCTCTCTACACACTTGTAGACTGTTACACTGGTATACTTTCATTTACAAATCCATCCTCCATCTGGTTCCTTCATATTTGTCATGTTACATTTGACGTAAAGAAACAATACCACAGTCTTTGCTCTCAGGACTTTATTACATTCAGTGTTCCATCAGTTTGTACTGAGCGAGGCAAAAAAGCGTTCTTCTCTGCCCCTCCACCTGGAACATGCTTCAGCAGGACACTGTACGCCTGAACCACAGGACTGAAAAACAGCTTTTACCATAGAGCTGTTACTCTACTGAACACTGACAATAACAAACCCAACAGAATATAGCTCCATCTTCACATCCACTTCAGCACAGTGCACTCAGTGTTTTGTAAATAAACAGTTTATTGTCATTTTCACTGTAAATACCAGATCATTATTTGTCCTCACATATATATTTTTTTATTTCTATTTTGTATTAATTGTGTCGGCACCGGGAGGACTGCTCCAACAACATTTCATTGTATTGTGCAATGACAATAAAGATATCTTATCTTATCTTACAACCCACGACTATTTTGTTGGCTTTTTAAATTTGTTATTCCCTTTTTTCCTTTTTTATTTCATGAAATAGAAATCAATAGAATTGAATTTCTGACAGCAGTGAATAAAAATCTCCCTGAGCTCAGTCAGTCTGTGACTCTGAGATGGAGGTGAAATGTGTGAACCTGGGCTGTGGTTTGCTGCTCTCTTCCTGTCACAAACACTGTTTGACATCTGTTTATCTGCTGCTTTTTGTACAGCCTCCAGGGATCATTTCTCACTGTGGAAAGCATACTTCCAACAGGCACAGTAGTAGGTGGCTGAATGATCAGGTCTGATGTTCTCTATTGTGTACGTACTTATACTCTGTAGATATTTGAATGTTTCTTTTTCTTTCAGCTGGTACCAGTCTACAGAGGTACCACACTGGCGAGTCCCTCCACAGCTGAAATAGACTTTTTCTCCAACTCTCCTGGTCAATAGTTTATCCTTCTGAATCAGCTGTGCTGCCATGGTAAGCAGTGCTGCAGAGACACAGACAGATAGATGAAGGTCAGTGTGACAGTGTTTGTTCCAGGTTGAGTTTGTTGGCTCCTGATTGGCTGCAAACACTCACCTGAACACAGACAGCACAGAGCAGCAGCTGGGAGGAAAAGCATTTTGTGCAGTGGTGTTTCCTCTGGTGAACCTGGGGAGAAGTGGCGCTCTGATGCAGCCGAGGCCAAACGAGGACGAGCTGCGAGATCAGACGAGGGCCACGTGCTTTCTAACGGCTCCTCAAAGCTCCCGTCGGCCCCTGCTGTGGGCGGCCCACAGATAAGACTGCTGCTGCTGATTGACAGCTCAGCTGAAGCTGCTGTGTGCTTTCATGGTCTTCATTTGAATCTGACAGCAGATCCAAAAATCTGGGTCACATGATGCAGAAAGACTAAAAACATTGATGTTCCCACAAACACATTCAGCTTGGAGCTGAATTTAGTAACACAGACTGTTACTGCTGAATCATCAGCTCATCCAGCAGACAATAGATTTCATTGTTCACACATTTGTTGCTCTTGTGTTATTGTTTCATACTTTATGTGTAGTGTGGCAGCTTTGAAATGCTTTAAGTGGAACAGCCTCAATAAAGCCAAAAAGCTTTTTGACTCATTTCCATTTGGCTTTGTAGAAAATCCTCATGCATGGTGACGCCTAAAATGATGCGTCTTTAGAAATGTGACTGATGACATGTTGTGTTTGCTTGTAAATGTTCTCTTTATGCACATTAGAAGCTGTTGTTGTAAACATAGAAATGCACATCTATCTGACTTAGTGTCATTTCTGTTTCTGAGAGTTATTTTGAATCTTGGAAATCTTCCATAAATGTAGCTGCATCATTGAGTGTCTCATAGATATTTGATGGTTCATAGTAAACTTGTGTTTGAACTTATTGGCCACAGTTTGAAAGAATCAAACTTACTAGTATGCACAGACTCCTCTGACATGTCTGACAACTTTGGGACTGAACTCCTAAAATAATGATGTGTTGCTGTGAAACAAACAGCTTTGTGTGTCTGTGTGTGTTTGTGTGGCTGTGTGCTTTGTGCTTTGTGCTCTTTGGGCCTGATTAACACACATTCAGTGAGTCAGTGTTGCTCTCTTGGTGTCACTTTAAACACTGTTTAAAACCAAAGAAAACAGCTTCAAAAACAGACAACAGCCTGTTTTAGAATCACTTTCCTTCAGGTTTCTCCTCCATGACGTCATCTTTGCTCTGCATCTTGTATTTGGCTTCAAACTCTGTCAGAAATGGGAGCTGAGCAGACTGCAGGGGCATCATCGTCTCTCCTTTGATTCCATCAAAGTTCATTTGTCAGCTCTGAGTTGAGGATTTGAGCTGTTTCTCTCACAGGTGAAGAACACAGATCCTTCCTGGAATCCTTCTTTAAGCAGAGTTCATGCTTGTAACTGTCATTGTGTTATTAAAGTGCAAAGCCACAGCTAACGGTGTGGAGGCTGCAGAGCAGAAACCCACACAGCCCGTCTGCTGCAGCACAGGAAGTTTGATCTTCTAATAACCGCTGACAACAGATTCATATCTGCAGCTCAAACCATTTTTCCAGAACATATTTTGTAATGCAGCTTTAAAATGTCATTTATATTTCAGTCTGAATTCAATGTGATCAAGTTTGACTGTCAAACAGTAATTAATGGTTTCAACAATTAAAGATGAATTCATAAATTTAATGATGATGTGACACAAAAATGAGCCTTGTGGATGTTTCTGTGATTCTGTTTATTAATGTTTGTATTTGTATTTACTGCAAGAATCAATTCCTTTTTTTAATGGGGGCTTTGTGAGGACATTATTGGAGGCAGATTCAACATCCTTTAGAAAAACTGGCTGCAAATGAACTAAAATTACACAAGAGCATAAAAAAATAATATCATCTATGTGTGACTGAAGTTACTGTTTAGTACAAGTAAATTTAATGTGAAAACACTCGACAATACAGACTCAGTAACACAAACATGTGGATATGAGCTGAGAGTAAGACAAAGATCTCAGATGTGTGAATGGTGATCAAAGTGATGAATGAGATGAATGGATGAGATTTGATGGTGAGAAAAGGCGAGCAGAAAACAGTCAGTCAGCATCAGGGTTATTATAGTTAACGAAAATGAACAAAATAACGAAAACTGAAATTGAAAAAACATTGTCGTTAACTGAAATAAATAAAAACTATAATTAAAAGGAAAAAACGATAACTAATTAAAACTGAATTGTGAGTTTACAAAACTAACTAAAACTAACTGAAATTATCGATAAACTGACTTTCATTTACTTGTTTTTTTTTTTTTTTTTTTAAGCCTTGTGGATTGATATGAAATCATTTTTTCCGCTCTCCGAGTTTAAGCTGGGAGCGCCACAGGACAACTGTGTGAGTGCGCATGTGCGTGCGCTCACCACGCTGGTCCGCAAAGTAATGGCTGCGGTCTGCCGAGAAAGCGGCAGAGTCCTGTATGGAGGTTCTTTGAGTACAAACACCTGCACACGACCACAAGGTAATTAACACACACAATCCAGCTACACAAGCATAAATGTGGACATGAGGTCGACAACTTCCGTAGGTTGTGTACAAAGACCCTGCAAGTTTAATTAGCAGCATCTAACCAAGCTAGCTCCAAAACAGAAGCAGCTTCAGGTGGTGAGAACATCAGGATGCAGCTGGATTTGAGCTTTGACTCCTTCAGAGAGTTTGTTTTTGTCAAACACCACATGTAGGTGTTGTTAATCTACTGCACTGATGCTGAACTTTATTGTGGAGTTTATTGTAGAATTTATTGAGTTTGGGAGTTCATGTTTTTCTTTGTTTCTCCCTGTTGATGTTCATGTGTGTCCTTAATATTACACACATTTAGCATGTCTTGTGAACAGTTGGTTGTTGAATATATTTCTCTAAATGGTACCTTTTGTCAAGTTTTCATTACACAATAGTCACTTTTGCGCCTTGAATCTTGCACCTGATTAGGTATGAAAATACTAAAACTAATACTGAAACTAACTGAAACTAACTAAAACTAAGCATGAAACCAAAAATAAAAACTAATAAAAACGAGAAAAACCACTCTGAAAACTAATTAAAACTAACTGAATTAGAGAAAAAAAAGTAAAAACTAACTAAAACTAAACTATAATGTAAAATCCAAAACTATTATAACCCTGGTCAGCATGTGTGCAGTTGGTGGACGCTCCCTTGTTTCTGAGGATCATCAGCAGAGAGAGTCCACAGCAGTACACCAGACTCTTCACTATCAGCACTGTGGACAGCAGGCAGAGCAGCTTCACCCTGCACTGAGACTGGAAGGACCCTGAAGGACACACACACACACACACACACACACACACACACACACACACACACACACACACACACACACACACACACACACAGTGGGGTTATTCCTGTGAGATCAAGGAGAAAAAGTCCAAATAGAAACAGTCACAGCTTCTTCTTCAAGTGGATGAATGGATTGATTTGTGTTTGTGTCCACTTGGGGGCAGAAGAACTCCACAAGCAGCTAACAAACTGATCTCTGACATATTATGGTCTGGGTGCTGTTTGGTGCTGAGCAGCTAGTGTACAGTGGCTTTCTCAGAGCTTGTTTGATGAAGATATGAATGAGTGGAACAACTTTGAGACTGAGTCCCTAAAGTTGTTCCAGCTCCCTCATTGGACATTGGAGCTGTCCATGCAGAGAGGCAGCAGGTGATCTTACAGTCAGCTGGCTGCAGAGCTGGCAGGTCTGCTGGCTCTCTCTCTGGAGGACAGGAGGCTGCTGGAGCTGGAAGCTCTGAAACACAAAAGGAGTCAAATGTTTGGAGCTGCAGTGACAAATGTCAGTCCTCTGCTCCTCTGCTCTCTTTGACAGCATCTCCACATGAAGCTGAATCCCTGAAGCTGAACACAGTCAGCGAGCCTTCATTACCTTCTTGTGTTTGGGCCTCCACTGTTCTGTCACCATCCTTGATGTAGCAGCTGCATTTATATGTGCTCTTCTCCTGCTCATGGATCAGCTGCAGCTGACATCAGTTCAGGATTTGTCCAAGATTTCTCCCTCAGCAGGGGGCAGCTCCTCCAGCCCGCCGTTCTTCTTCTGTCTTTTCCAGGAGAACTGGACCAGAGGAGGAAACATGGCTGAGGCCACACACAGCAGGGAGCTGCTCCCCCATCACTTCCTTTAATTGTAATTTTTGTCTTGGATTTTTAAATTGATTTTTATGTTTAAAATCTGTTGAATTTCTTTTCAGTTTGAGTGTGAATCAGGATCTTTTCTCATTTATGTTTTCAAATATTCTCAAGAGAAAAATATTTGAGTCAAATCTCCAACTGTGGATGAATTATTTAAACTGTGTCAGGTGTTGATCTTCCTCTCAGTATGAACTGGAATAACTTTGTTTTCTGGTCCTTTGCAGCCATTGATGGTTTTATTTGTTCAGCATTTTATCATCAAACTCTGATTTTCTGTTTGTTTTTTGGAAGAAGCTCAATGTTGACCTCAATGCTTCAATCTGTTTCTTCACTTATTTTTTTTTATTCTACTTTTCTGTTTTCAGTTTAAGGAACTTTTATCAGTTCTTACTGATGATCTGCCTTCTGTTGCTCTTCCACAAAGTTCTTGTTGTTACAGGATGTTTCATCCTCACTCAGAGGCTTTTTTCCTTTATCATCATTATTTTTGTTGTTTCATTTTTAACTCTCCTTAAACCTGATGACACAAACAGTATACTCTTTGTACTGAAATTAAGAAACAGAGTCAGATATAACAGAGGTCTGAGTCCTCTAAATAACAAAGGCGGTTCACTTATTGATAACCTGGGATTTTTGATGACTTTCCTTCCTGGTTTCAAATAAGCCAAACTTTATTAATACATCAGGCCTTTTCTAGTCTTACTGACATGAATGCTTAAAGCACAGACACATGCATGCAGAGCTTTTAATACTACATACAATGTTTTTCCTGTTACAGACACACCACTGATCTGGCTGCAGCAGCTATGTCTGACTTTATTATAGCTTAGACATGCACAGGTGGTGAGGAGGGCGCCTCTTCAGCAGTGCGTGTCTCCACGGGGTCGCTGGGAGGCCCGCGGCCGATGTTGTTGACAGCCATGATGTGAAACTCATACTCAGAGTGTGGAGTAAGTCCATCAATCCTGTACTGATTGGTAGTCACACCTTCCACATCCTGGAAGACCCCGTCAGAGGATTTGGCTCTGTATTGGATCGTGTAGGAGGAGACAGGTTCTGGGTCTCCAGAGTCCCACGTGAGAGTGACACTGGTAGCTGTGGTCTCAGTCACCATGAGTGAGGTGGGGGGCTTTGGTAAGGCTGGGGAGGCAGAAGCAAAGTGTTAGCTCTGATTATTAGGAATGATCTGTGGCCATCATTGACTATCCAAGAAAACTGCTCTGTTGTGTTGACTGCAGACAAACAGAAGGTCTGCATCATGGCTTCATTCAAAGAAGCTGGTCCAGACTGTTGTGATTCATCATCACTGACCTTTAGTGTAACCATCAGTAGGCTTGTAAGTGAAATCAATAAACTGATAGATGACACAGTCACAATGACACAAACACAGAGGTGGTTACAGTCTCACACACACAGACCAAAAACAAACCAACATGCTGAAAGAAGAACATACAAGCCTTCATGAAGGTCCTAAAAACAGACTGAAACCAGAACTTGTTCATCTTTTCCTCCTCAGCATCAGTAACATATGCTCTGATGCACTGAGGACAAAAACACTCAGAGACATTTAAATGTGGCTGTTTCTGCTTAAAACAGCAGAATCCACACTGCTGTGGAACCTCACAGAGAAACAGAAGCACTGCTGTGAAAACAGCTCTCACCTTTGACAGTCACCTGAGCCGTAGCTTCAATCATGCCCACAGAAGACATGGCCACACACGTGTAGTTAGCTGATTCTTGAATGCTGGTGAGCTCCAGCTTATTGTGCCCCAAGGGCCTATCTTCTTCTGGAGTCAGGTCCACCAGGCCCCTGGTCCACTTGATATAAGGCATCGGTGAACCCACTGCCACACATGTTAGGGTGACACTGCCGCCTGCTATCACCTCCTGGTTGGAGGGTAAAATGGAGAATCTGGGCGGGACTCTTCGCACTAAGTAAATGAAGAGAATAAGGAAGTAACAGGAGTCAACAGAAGGGCTCAAATCATACCATACCAGGGGTGTACGGGGCATTTAAGGGGAGAGTTTAAAGGCTGCATGATTTCATGAGATAACAGAATGATATTAATGATTAATTTGTTGGTGATATTTCTTAAGGTCTCCATGTTCCTTTTGGTCAAAGAGTCAAACCCAATTAAATCCAGAGTTTCCAAAAAATCACTGTTATGAGCAGGTTCTGGTGCAGGCTGTTTATTAAACATATTAGTTACACACAACTCAGACAAAGACCAAAACACAGACAGTAACATAGTTTTTTTTTTGCATTTTTGGCCACAGCGGCTTTTATCGACAGTGGAGAGAGACAGGAAATGGGGGAAAGATACAGGGGAAGACACGCGGGCAAATTGGCGACAGGCCGGGACGCTAACCCGCACCGCCCGCACCGCAACGCGGCATTTGTATGTGGTCGCCGGCTTCACCACTAAGCCACCCAGGAGCCCAACAGTAACATAGTTAAGACTGAGATACACACAGAGAGAGAAGAAGAAAAGAGAGAAACAGAGAAAGATGCAGAAACAGGAAAAAGGAAAAAGAGGACGGGAAAGAGAAAAGCAAACAAGAGTAAGTGTTCTGTCCTGAGGGATTGGAGGGAGGGATGTTTCATTCTGTGGCCACTAGGTGGTGCTTTTTCTGTTTGGGGATTATCGCCATTTCTGCTTACCCTCTGTAACCCGTTGGCAGCCATATTTGTTTTTCCCTTGCACTTTGATAGAGAGCACATTGTGGATTCAGGTAGCCAAAGTATCTGCTATCATCCTCATCTGGGAATCACTATAGGGAGCATAGTCTGTGAGTATGGTTGTATTAAGATGCCTATGTTTGTTTGACATGGATATTTTGTACAGTTAACCAGGTTAAGTTGTGTTTTTGTTTCATCTGGCGTTTCGTATGTAACGTGTTATGGTGATAGCTTTCAATTAGCCAAGCTAGTAGCCATGTATGTGAAATAGGCTTTAAGAAATTGCCAATACATATGGAGAATGTATGTCAAAGGGGGTTCAATGTGTTCATTATTGTCATTATTTACTTCTTTCATTTCAGTTTTACCTCATTCTCATGCTGTTAACCTAAACGGTGGTGCTTAATAAATCCATCATACAGAGACTACAGTGTGTGGAAGGAGTTGTCTGTCTGCCTAGTGAAGAAAGGGGACTCTTTAACGAGGGCAGAACAGTAAAAAGACTGACTCAACGGTGATTTCAGCTTTGTTGGACAGCTATCAGACTACCGCAACCTTTCGACCACGATGTCGGACGCAGAAGGGAAAACTCATGACACTAGATCAGTGTGCTCACGCTCATCAAAATCATCAAGGTTGTCAACACGCTCCAATAGATCAGCAACTAGCTTGGCTGCAATAGAAGCACGCGCCAAGGCTGAAGCAACACGTGCCAGAGCATCTTATGCACAAAAGGAAATTGATGTTAAGGTAAAGAAGGCTCAGCTAAAGGTAGAAGAAACATTCCTTGAAGCTACACTGGAGGCCATCCAGCAGGAGAAGGAGGCAGATGCAGCTTTAGCTGAAGCTACTGTCCTTGAAGCAGCCATGGAGGTGGCAGACAGCCAGACGCCGTCCAGACCTCACGACACTGACCAAGACTCAGCTCGCGGATCTGCAGAAAGAACTGAAAAGTATGTTCAAGACCAGTATGCCTACACAAGAGCCATCATTGACAATTCACAGCCTGAGACTGAGGTCAAGGTTCCCCCAGCTGAGGTAGAAACTCCTCCAGCAGGCCCTAACACTAAGCCACCGACTGACTCTTCCCCAGCGCATAAACCTGTCCATCTAGAGGAGATGCAGCACTTATTTCCACACGCCCCTATTCACACTGAAGCTGCTTCAAGCCAGCGCCACTCAGTGGTTCATTTCACACCTAAAAAGGGAATGGAGCAGAACATCCCACTGTCTAATTCTAAGGACTCATCGTCACCCAGGGATAATACAAGGGATAACGACCAGTCACTAAGAGGACCATACCATGCATTCCAGAAATCCCGCTCCGATGTCTCAGATTTAGCAAAGTTCTTAGCTCGCCGTGACCTACTGACAGCTGGACTCACAAAATTCAATGATAAGCCTGAAAATTACTGGGCCTGGAAGTCTACTTTCTCCAGTGCCATTGAAGATCTAGATTTGAGACCCAGTGAGGAACTTGACCTGCTAATTAAATGGCTTGGGCCAGAGACTGCCGAGTATGTGAAAGGAGTGAGGTCAGTTCACATCAGACACCCTGCTGAAGCCCTTAGTATGGTCTGGGGAAGACTAGAGGAGAGCTACGGATCAGTGGAGGCAATGGAGACTGCGCTCTTTAAGAAGCTGGAACGTTTCCCCAAAGTCTCTTATAGAGACACACAGCGTTTGCAGGAGCTAGGCGACCTGCTCCTTGAGCTGCAGTGTGCCCAGGAGGAAGGTTACTTACCCGGGCTCTCCTACTTGGACACTGCACGCGGCATTAGTCCTATTTTGGAGAAACTGCCCTTCACTCTTCAGGAGAAATGGATGGTGCATGCAACGAGATACAAACGACAGCACAATGTCAGCTTCCCACCCTTCTTTGTTTTCTCCAGCTTCATTCGGGAGGAGGCAAGGATGAGAAACGACCCGAGCTTCACTACTTCAACCTCCAGCATTGCACCACCTAAGGGAGAGAGATTCACAGTGAAGATGTCAAGGACTCCAATAATGGTACACAGAACAGAGGTGAACAATACTCAGTTAAAGGATGAAGCCCAAGGGTTCGATAGCCCTAAAAAGCAGTGTCCCATTGATAAAAAGCCACATCCACTGCATAAATGTAGAGCTTTCAGAGAGAAGCCCCTAGAGAGTAGAAAGGCTTTCCTTAGAGAAAACGGCATATGTTTTCGCTGTTGTTCTGCAACCTCTCACCAAGCGAAGGACTGCAGGGCCATCATTCAGTGCTCAGAATGTAACAGCGATAGGCACATCGCAGCTCTTCATGCAGGCCCAGCACCTTGGTCAGTAAAACAAACTATCAGCTCTTCTGAAGAGCATGGCGGGGAGGAAGAGGAATTTCCCTCTCCTTCAGTCACCACCTCGACTTGCACAGAAGTCTGTGGGGATGGCACTACCGGGAAATCGTGTGCCAAAATCTGCCTTGTTTATGTGTATCCTGAAGGTCAGCCGGAGAGGAAGGTGAGAACATATGTCATCCTAGACGATCAAAGCAATAGGTCTTTGGCCAGATCAGCCTTCTTCAAGATGTTTGGCATCACCAACGGCACCTCCCCTTACACACTGAAAACATGTGCAGGGGTATCTGAGACTGCTGGCCGAAGAGCAAGGGGGTTTGTTGTAGAATCCGCTGATGAGAAAACCAGTATGGCCCTACCTACACTTATCGAGTGTGACCAGCTACCTGATAATAGGGCGGAGATCCCCACACCAGCAGCTGCAAGACACCATCCTCACCTCAGGTCTCTAGCTACTAAGATACCCCCACTCGACACCAAGGCCGAGATTTTGCTCCTGTTAGGAAGAGACATCATCCAAGCACACAAAGTCCTAGAGCAACGCAACGGACCCCCACAAGCTCCCTTTGCACAACGAACGGCTCTTGGCTGGGTAATAGTTGGAGAGGTCTGCCTTGATGGTGCTCACAAATCCTCCCATGTGAACACCTTCCGAACCAACATTCTGGAGAATGGACGTCCCAGCCTCCTTAGTCCATGCCCCAACAAATTCAACATCAAGGAGAGCTTCAGCTCCAGTGATCAGTCGCAGAATTCTCCTACTTTAGACCATCTATGGCAAACCGCGCCAACTGACAGAACAGGTCTCATGGGAGAGTCGGTTTTCCGCTACACGAAGGACGATGACAGAGCAGCCCCTTCCAGGGAAGATCTTGCCTTCCTGAGGATCATGGAGAAGGAATTCCGTCAGGACGACTCGAATAGCTGGGTAGCTCCACTCCCTTTTCGTAGCCCACGTCAACGCCTCCCTAATAACCGTGAACAGGTAAAGAATCGTCTCACTGCACTGACCCGTATGCTCAGGAAACACCCAGAGAGGAAGAATCATTTTGTCGAGTACATGAATAAACTTCTTGAGAATGGGCACGCCGAAGTAGCTCCACCCCTACAACCAGATGAAGAGTGCTGGTACTTACCACACTTCGGAGTTTATCATCCCCAGAAGCCGGGACAAATAAGGGTGGTATTCGACTCCAGTGCCCAACATCACGGGGTGTCCCTCAATGATGTCCTCCTCACTGGCCCTAACATGAACAACAGCCTGCTTGGGGTATTGCTGCGGTTTAGGAAAGAGCCAGTGGCTGTGACAACCGACATACAGCAGATTTTCCACTGCTTTGTGGTGCGTGAGGACCATCGGAACTTTCTGCGCTTCCTCTGGTACCGCAACAGTGACCTTGACGATGATGTTGTGGAGTACCGAATGCGGGTCCACATCTTTGGAAATAGCCCATCGCCATCTGTGGCCACATTTGGGCTCAGGAGAGCGGCTAAAGAGGGAGAGGGAGAGTATGGAATGGAAGCAAGGCAGTTCGTTGAGAGGAACTTTTATGTCGACGATGGTCTGATCTCCCTCCCAACAGAAGAGGAAGCCATCACTCTTCTTCGGAACACTCAAGACATGTTAGCTCTCTCCAACTTGCGGCTTCATAAAATATCATCCAACAGAGCTGCCGTTATGAGAGCCTTCCCCGCAGAAGACCTGGCTAAAGGGCTGAAAGACCTGGATCTCAACGTGGACTTTCCACCTATGCAGAGATCTCTAGAAGTGAGTTGGGATGTCTCTGAAGACTTGTTCACCTTCCAAGTGTCGGTCGCAGAGAAGCCCTATACCAGGCGCGGGGTCTTGTCTTCTATCAACAGCCTTTTTGACCCACTAGGATTCGCGGCCCCTGTAAGCATTCAGGGGAGAACTCTACTCAGGGAGCTTTCCACAGGGGGTAGTGACTGGGATGCCCCTCTCCCAGAAGAGAAGTATAAAGAATGGAAGCTGTGGAGAGATGCTCTGAAAGAGCTGGAACAAGTCAAAATTCCACGCCAGTATACCTCTATCTCATTCAGCCATGCACTACATAAAGAGCTATGTGTTTTCTGTGGGGCATCCACGATTGCCATAGCCGCTGTTGCCTATGTGCGGACGACTGACATGAGCAATAACACAGATGTTGGCTTTGTGTTTGGTAAGGCCAAGCTTGCTCCATGCCCTGAGACAACGGTTCCACGGCTTGAACTGTGCGCAGCTGTTTTGGCTGTGGAAATAGCAGAAGTGATTGAGGATGAGATGGACACCAGATTTGACACCGTGACATTCTATTCTGATAGCAGAGTGGTCTTAGGTTACATTCACAATGAATCGAGACGGTTTTATGTGTATGTACACAACAGAGTGCAACGCATAAGGAGATCAACCAGCCCAGAACAGTGGAAATACGTCTCTACAGATGAAAACCCTGCTGACCTGGGCTCAAGGTCAGTCCCAGCAGACAGCCTGGCAAACTCAATATGGTTGTCAGGACCAGCATTCCTGTTGAAGTCAGCCAGGCATAAGATAGCCTGTACTGCTTTTGACTTGGTTGACCCAGAGACCGATGTTGACATCCGCCCACAGGTTGCTTGTCATGCCACCGGTTTCAGCAGTGATAGATTAGACCCTAAACGGTTTGAGAGGTTCTCAAGCTGGCGATCACTCACCCGTGCGGTAGCCAGGCTTGTACACGTTGTCCGCACCTTCAAGAAAGGCAGCGCCTGCAAGGGCTGGCATATCCATGAAAACCACAACCTTAACGAGGACTTGGACCAAGCGAGGAACATTTTGGTCTGTAGTCTGCAACAAGATGCCTTCGCTGAGGAACTGGAATGCATTAGAAAGGGAAAGGACATTCTGAAACATAGCCAACTCTACAGATTATGTCCTTACATCGACACTCTTGGTCTTCTAAGGATCGGAGGACGCCTGTTCCAAGCGAGCCTAGGCAGAGACGAAATCAATCCCCTAATCCTCCCTGGGAGGAGCCACATCACAACTCTACTCATCCGCCATTACCACGAACAGGTACAGCATCAGGGGCGCCATATCACGGAGGGCGCTTTGAGAGCAGCTGGCCTGTGGATTGTTGGTGGAAAACGGCGAGTTACCAGCATCATCCACCACTGCGTTAAATGCCGAAGACTACGCAGAACAATGGAGACTCAGAAGATGGCTGACCTACCTGTTGACCGCCTCAGTACAGACCCACCTTTCTCTTTTGTAGGTTTGGACATCTTTGGACCATGGATGGTCATGACTCGTCGGACTAGAGGGGCAGTAGCAAACAGCAAACGGTGGGCGGTGCTCTTTACATGTATGAGCACCAGGGCCATACATATTGAAGTCATTGAATCAATGGACTCTTCGAGTTTCATGAATGCTCTGCGGCGATTCTTCTCTATCCGAGGACCAGCCAAACAGATAAGGTCTGACTGTGGCACAAATTTTGTGGGAGCCTGTAGAGAGTTGCAGCTAGAGTCTCTGACGAGCGATAAGGAAGTGCAGGGATATCTGAGCAGCAGTGGTTGCAAATGGGTCTTCAATCCCGCGCATTCATCCCATATGGGGGGCAGCTGGGAGCGTCTGATAGGACTGACAAGGCGCATCCTTGATTCCATGCTGATGAAGATCGGGCCATCAAAGCTTACCCATGAAGTTTTGACCACATTCATGGCAGAAGTTTCAGCAATATTGAATGCTCGCCCGTTGGTTCCTGTATCCACAGACCCAGACTCCCCACTTATCCTAACACCAGCGACACTTCTGACGCAGAAGGTCAGTGCACTTCTTCCACCCATAGGGGAATTTGAAGAAAAAGATCTCTACCGCAAGCAGTGGAGGCAGGTACAGAGTCTCGCCAATATCTTTTGGCATCGCTGGAGGACAGAGTATCTTCCTACCCTGCAGAGACGCAAGAAATGGCAAAGAGAAGAACGTAATCTTCGCGAGGGCGACGTGGTCATACTGAAAGAAAGTCAAGTTGGAAGGAACGAATGGCCTATGGGCAGGATCATCAAAACGTTTCCAGGAGCAGATGGGAGAGTTAGGAAGGTTGAGGTTAAGACAATGAGAGAGGGGTCATGCAAGACCTTCCTACGGCCTGTCTCAGAGACTGTCCTACTCTTCTCCCCAGAGACTGATTAAAGTTTAATTCCTTCATGCCGTGTATCATGAGTGGTGGCATCCTTTCGGATGCCAGGTGGGGAGTGTTCTGTCCTGAGGGATTGGAGGGAGGGATGTTTCATTTTGTGGCCACTAGGTGGTGCTTTTTCTGTTTGGGGATTATCGCCATTTCTGCTTACCCTCTGTAACCCGTTGGCAGCCATATTTTTTTTTCCCTTGCACTTTGATAGAGAGCACATTGTGGATTCAGGTAGCCAAAGTATCTGCTATCATCCTCATCTGGGAATCACTATAGGGAGCATAGTCTGTGAGTATGGTTGTATTAAGATGCCTATGTTTGTTTGACATGGATATTTTGTACAGTTAAACAGGTTAAGTTGTGTTTTTGTTTCATCTGGCGTTTCGTATGTAACGTGTTATGGTGATATGGTGAGTTGTCTGTCTGCCTAGTGAAGAAAGGGGACTCTTTAACGAGGGCAGAACAGTAAGTGTGAGACAAAGAGTGGGAAACATTTATATCTTAAACATGATAACTACCCACTTGCCTTTGACCCCTCCTAATTTACACAAAGTCTCAGTCCATGAAACTTGAACCCCAACCAATCACCTGTTGAGGCTCTGCCAACTCTTGTCCCACGCGGGCTAAAGAAATCAGGGTATCTCAGTGGTTTACGACAGTGCCAGCAGGTGTCATTATGAAGGATCTTCTTTCTATTAAAACCTCTGGTAAGATAACACCTCTAGTGCCATCCCACTTAGCCAGATTTTATCTCCCCCCTAATTCACGTTACGAAAACACAGGGGAGGCCTAAGGAACTCCATTTTTGGAGCGCACCTATCATAAGACTTTACAGAAATACTACCATGGGGTTACAAGAGTCATGTGAAGGAGAGATGTTCCTGCCTCCCACCAAGGCCTTGAGTACATGTGAGCATCAGCTATAACAGGCCTTTCCTTCACCCCAGTAATATTAAATCCTACAGTGTTCATTAATTCAGTGTGTGTGACTAATATACTTTTATTACTTGATATAAAAATAGTGACAGTAGATATCAGTATAAAGGTGATAAAAAATTTTCGAACAAGCTCCACAAATGACTGAGACATTTGACTTTACCGCGTACGTAGAGATTGGCAGGAGAAGAGTATCGGGTCCCAGCGCTGTTCACAGCGACACATTCATATTTCCCCTGATCCAAATCCTCACTGTTCTCCATCTGCAGAGCTCCTGTGTGGAGGATCAGTCCATTTAGTGGCTGTGATAGTTCAGTGACCTCCCTGTTCATGCTCAGAAACAGCTTCACAAAGAAAATACTTAAAGCAATAAAAAGCATTTAGCAGGTCTGGCAGGATTATAAAAACTTTTTGCTTTAAAGAGGAAAAATGACTCTGGGTCAGTCACATATCAAACCGATCACAGTCACAGTAAAATAAATGATAATTCAAAGAGACTGTGTGATAAAGGCTGAGTTATGCTGCAGAATAAACACATTAAAATGAAAAAAACCCTAAATGCAATGAAGCTGCAGTTGAATGAAAAGTAATTAATTTAATTCAACTCCATTACCACAGGATTGCTGGTCTTTGAGACGGTTATGAATAATTTTTTCTCTAATGTCTAAAATTTTATTTGTAAAGAAATCCATGAAGTCACTACTAGTTAAAGTGAAAGGAATACTCGGCTCTACAGAGCTCTGACTCTTTGTCAGCCTGGCTACAGTGCTGAAAACAAACCTGGGGTTGTTCTTATTTTCTTCAATTAATGATGAGTAGTAAGATGTCCTAGCTTTACGGAGGTTTTTTTTTTATAGAGCAACAAACTCTTTTTCCAGGCTAAATGAGCATCTTCTAATTTAGTGAGACTCCATTCCCTCTCCAGCTTTCGGGTTATCTGCTTTAAGCTGTGTGTTTGTGAATTATACCACGGAGTCAGGCACTTCTGATTTGAAGCTTTCCTTTTCAGAGGAGCCACAGTATCCAAAGTCATACGCAGTGAGGATGTAAAACTATTGACGAGATAATCGACCTCACTGGGAGCAGAGTTTAGGTAGCTGCTCTGTACTGTGTTGGCACTGAAGAGCATAATAATGAAGGAATTAGATCCTTAAACTTAGTTACAGCACTTTCAGAAAGACTTCTACTGTAATAAAACTTATTCCCCACTGCTGTGTAATCCATTAAAGTAAATGTAAATGTTACTAAGAAATGATCAGACAGGAGGGGGCTTTCAGGGAATACTGTTAAGTCTTCAGTTTCTATGCCATATGTCAGGACAAAATCCAGAGTATGATTAAAGTGGGGGGTGGGCTCCTTTACATTTTGAGAGAAGCCAATTGAATCTAACAATAGATTAAATGCAGTGTTGAGGCTGTCATTCTCAGCATCTACATGGATGTTAAAATCACCCACTATAATGATTTTATCTGAACTGAGCACTAAATCAGATAAAAAGTCTGAGAAATCAGACAGAAACTCTGAGTAAGGACCAGGTGGATGATAGATAATAACAAATAAAACAGGTTTTTGGGGTTCCCAGTTAGGATGGACAAGACTAAGAGTCAGACTTTCAAAAGAATTAAAACTTTGTCTGGGTCTGTGATTAATTAAAAGCTGGAATTGAAGATTGCTGCTACTCCTCCTCCTCAACCTGTGCTTCGAGCATTCTGACAGTTACTGTGACTCGGGGGTGTTGATTCATTTAAACTAATATATTCATCCTGCTGTAACCAGGTTTCTGTAAGGCAGAATAAATCAATACGTTGATCAATTATTAAATCATTTACTAATAGGGACTTGGGAGAGAGAGACCTAATGTTTAATAATCCACATTTAATTGTCTTATTCTTTGGTGCAGCTGATGAAGCTGTGGCTCCCCATAAAAGGGACCCACAGCCTCCCTTTTATGAGGAGCTGTAGCTCAGGAGGAAGAGCAGTTCATCTACTAATTGGAAGG
This sequence comes from Amphilophus citrinellus, assembly GCA_013435755.1. Taxonomy (NCBI): domain Eukaryota; kingdom Metazoa; phylum Chordata; class Actinopteri; order Cichliformes; family Cichlidae; genus Amphilophus; species Amphilophus citrinellus. The sequence continues at coordinate 441,738 of CM024208.1, forward strand.
TTGGTGGTTCAATTCCTGGCTGCTCGAGCCTGCATGCCAAAGTGTCTTTGGGCAAGATACCGAACCTGATGTGTTCATTGGAGTGTGAAGGTTAGAAAGAGCTTAGAAGTTAAAAAAAAAAAAAAGTGCTTTTGTGAATGGAAACATGAATAAAGTGCTTTGAGTGCTCGACCAGAGAAAAAAAGTGTTATAAAACGAATCCATTCACCATTTATGATAAACGTGCACAAATGAAATCACACAAAAACAAAGAATCAGAATATCCTCGTGTGCAAAATGACTTTTGTTGGTTGTATGAAAGCTGCTTTGCAACATTATCAATATGCCATAAAACCTTCAACATATTAAATCAGATCAAATTAAAATGGACCTGAGCGAAGCTGTCTGATGCGCCCGTTGCTGCTGCTGATATTCACAGGAAGCATGTCCTTGAACCACGAGATCTCTGGCTGCGGGTCTCCACTGGCAGTACACAGCATTGTGGCTGTTCTGTTCTTTTCAACCACTTTAAGCTGGGGGCCCACATCAATGGAAGGAAAACCAAGAGGGACATTGTTCTCTGAAAAATTGCAAAAGGCAGATTTACTACAGCCACAGACCTTGAGAGCTCCACAGATGGACAGACCAATCACTCGATAAGAGAGCAAATACATTAGAGGGGCTACAGGCCACAGAGTAATCAGACTACTGCAAGAGCCGAAGATACTACTGAGTAATACTACAGAAATAATGCTATAGATCTGATACTGATTTGGATCAGGTTGGAAATAAGACTGCTGGTTAAACTTAAAAGAGGAATCTAATCAGATGTCTCATAAAAATCCTCCTGTAGTAGAAACATGATTGGTCTGATTTTCAGCTTGTTCTTAAACTGCTCACGTTACATTTACTGACATGTTGCCTCTTTTTTGTCTGCTCTGTGACCTGCTTCCTGGCTGAGCAGAAAGTTCCAACATGTTTTAAATCAACTGTGATTAGAAATCTAACCCGAGCTGCCCGAACGACCTGTAGCATTAACACCAGCTATCATGAATGCTTGAATGCTTGGTATGTAGGCACCTCTCCACTATCAGCCTAGAACATATCAGTCTGCATGTAGGGCAAATAGGCCGGCACTCTATTCTGCAACATCTAGAGCACATCTGTCAGACTCAAGGCCCACAGGCCAGATCCGTGATGTGATTAATGGCCCGCCGGCAAATAGCACCCCCACCACTTAAACTGCAGTGCAACAGCTGTCACGCAGGTCAAGATCTGCACACTAACCTGCTTTCCTGTATTGCCAATGATCACTGATCAGTGATCAGCAGATAAAAACATTGGTCAGCACTTTTTACAGTAACATTTAACCTGCCTGACCCCCAAATACAGCCAAATGAAAAGTGGACTGTGAAAACAGGTGGGAGGCAGAGGAACTGTTTGCTGACATTGGAGGCTTTAAAGAAAGTGCATCAGTGTGGTGTGGCCAACAGGAGCTTGCTGCAGTTTTATTGAGGAGCTATGGAGACTTCTGCTGTAAGCATCTGTGTCTGCAGAGGAGGAGAGGCAGCTGAACATGGTGGTCCACGCTGCATCCAAAATTAAGGGGTGTGAAGTCCCAGTTACTGAAGTTTATGAGGACAGGTTGTACAGGAAGAGCCTTCTGAGCTTAAAGGCCCCTCCCACCCAGCTAACAGCCTTTTTAACTTTCTCCCTTCATAGAAAAACCTGAGCAGCATCAACACAAAAATGACCAGATCCTGAAACAGTGCTAAGTAACTCTGACTCAGGCTGCCCGACTCCTCAACACCTTACAGATATTTTAAGCAAAACAACCTGAACTGTTCTATAAGCAATACTTATATATGATTTCACTTTGATGCTGCTATTCCCTTTACAGGAGTTTTAGTTTGACTGTTTTAGTATTTATTCTGTTTCATGGTCTCGGTTTTATTTATTAATTTTTTCAGGTATTTATTTATTCTATTGCATCACACAGAGTGTTTGTCAGTCGATAATGTCGACATGGCAATAAAATATTGAACTGTGTGTGTGTGTGTGTGTGTGTGTGTGTGTGTGTGTGTGTGTGTGTGTGTGTGTGTGTGTGTGTGTGTGTGTGTGTGTGTGTGTGTGTTGCTGTATTTGATAAAGTTTTGGACTTTGCTGCCTTTTTATTTTTGTACCTGATCAGCGAGTGCAGGCATTGTATTTATTCTTGAACCTTATAGTTTAGTACTATAGGGTTTAGTATTAAGTATTAAGAGTAATAGAAATAAATACAGAGCTCACTGTGTATTATCATCAACCCTGTGAGTTCTCATTACCATGTTTTAAATGAAGATGAGCTCCTCTGTGACACTGCCAGCAGCAGGAACAGAGTTGAAAACAGGACGGCAGTGAAAGTCTGACGCAGAGGCGACTCATGGAAGAAAGAAAAAAAGAGGACCCATCTCACCCTGAAGCACTCTGAGTCTGGCACTGGTGCTGACCTCTCCAACACTGTTACTGGCCGTGCACTCGTAAAAGGCTTCATCTCTGGATTCACGCAGTGGCTGGATCCGCAGTACGGAGCCCGACCCATCTTCAAATTCAATCACCTCAGAGAGGCAAAGCAAAGGAGGAGGAAGTTATTTTAGGCCTCTTTTTCTTTAATAAAAACATTTTTGCTTCATTACAAGATTTAATCTAGTCCATCTCACAGCTTACACACAACTGATGTCAGAGTAACTAAATTCATATTTCTGAACAAATATGAGGTTATTAAAGCAGTCTGAGCCCCACCTCTGTAAACATTTGTCACATGTTGTGACTGGATATGCTTTGAGATGTGAAAGTCATGCATGAGTGTCCACCTCAAATCGCTGGGAGCTGATCTTCTTGCCTTTCTTCATCCAGCTGATCCTGGGCGTTGGCTCTCCGGTGGCCTGGCACACAAATGAAGCAACTCCACCCGAGACGCCCGTCTGATCCTTGGGAGAGTTGATGAAACGTGGCAAGCCTGATGAAGATGATGTGAAGGAGGTAGAACAATAAGTTACTGACAGGCGCAGAGGTTCAGAGTGATGGGAGAAGTTATGAAGTTATCATCATTGTGCATGTGACAGCAGAGTGTGTGATTGACCAGGACACCAGGAATCCCCGTCATCCTGCAGCAACGCTCAAACCAGGACACAGCATCAGGTTTGGCTGTGTCCCTGTGGCTCTGCTGCAGAGCTCTCTGTCATGTTGAAGGCTTTTCCTTTATGTGCTTACACTGAACATGAGCCACAGGCTGACCCCAGACCAGCCAGGCTTTTCTATAAGATATATTGTAGCCCCTACTCATGCACATATCTAAAATAAAATCCTCAGAGTACATTTCTATATCAAATACATTTGTTTTTATCCATTATCCAGCAGCTGTCTGACACACACAGATGTAGTTATTATAGGTAATTATAATAATTATAGGTGTAACAGAGCAGAATTCCACAGCAGGATATCCCAGTTAACGAGGTGCACCACCAGGAAAGTGATGAATCATGCTGCACATATTTGTTTCTCTTTGTGGCAGTTATTCATAGAAGAAAATATACATTCTCTTACATTTAATTAACCAGTTTCTTTCAAAGAAATAATTATGTCAGTACATGTCTGTGGATAATCCAGTACAGTCAGTGTTTGATTTGAGCCAATCAAACTGGAAGCAAGTAAAGATTAATTTTCCAGACCATAAAAAGAAAAATAAAATACAGAAGTGCAAAAACAAGTTAGACTTCAGAGTGATACTGGACAAAAACCAACACCACAAAAGAAAAAGAGAACAACACAACTGGTGCTTCGAAGGATGGAGCACAGCCAGAGTCAGCTGGGAGCAGGAGGGGTTGAGGTACAGTTAAATTACTGTAGGTGAGGTCCCTGACGCTGTCTCAGCAGGGCGGTGCTTCCCGGCTGCCCCCGACACTCAGAGGGTCACAGAGGTCACGAGTCTCTTCGAGAACTTTCTGTCCATCACTCTGATCAATAACCAGACTCAGAGGTTGATGGATCGCTGCCTGAACTCTGCATCTAAGTTTGCTGTTCGCTCGATTCCATCGAAGACATGAATGTAAACGGAATCTATTCTGTATTCTACTTTAACTGATTCCAAACTGATGCTTAAGCTCTACAGTGCAGAGCTTCATTTAAAGTCCAACAATTAAGAATGTCAAGGTCAACTTTAGATTTCTGTCCTTTTAAATTAAAAGAACCTCTGAATCAGCTGATCCAATGATCACTGCACAAATTAAAGCCCAAAATTCACTTTGTGTTAAAATATTCATGAAGCTTCGAGAGTTGTTGGATGATGAAAAAGTAACGTACTGTCTGCCAGAGAAGAGGACACCATGCAGCTGAGGGAAAGCAGGACCAGCAGCCCCCCTCTGGGCAGGAGGGGCCCTGCACGGTGAATATTACACCCCATGTTACAAACTGGCACTGCTCCCTCAGTCCCCCGGTGGACACGTCCCACTGTGACAGGAGCCAAGACCAAAGACCTGGGAGAGCAAACATGTGATGAACAGCAGTACCAAAACATGAGCAATCAAACTTACCATATGTTTGAACTCACACTGCTTAAAACATTAAAGTCAGTTAATGTTCAGCTGTATCAGTCAGTCCTGTTAGGAAGTATAAACCACTATGAATCCATTTCAGCTGCTTTGGAGCAAATCAGAGACTTCACAGGTGAACTGGAGAGGTATCAAGACAGCCCCCAGAAAGTGAACGATTCAGCAGGTGATGGAAACATCTCCCTCCTTATCCCTCCTGACTTTTCTCTAGTCTGCAGCCCATTCAGGTTCATCTATATGTGCCTCCTATCACGGACACCAACACAATCAGTGTGATGGTGGATCATTGAAGAGCTGGGGAAGCATGCCCATCAAGCTGCACGGTGCAAAAAGATCTCAGTGCATCTTCATAACCTCAAAGGTTTAAATGGGAACCAGTGGAACAGGTGCTGACTCACCTGGAATTTATATGCTTCCCATTTGTCTAATTTCCCGACCCTGTTTTCTCCTTTGGATCATGGATCAAACTGAGGTTACAGTCAGGTAGACTTTTGGAAGAGCTAATCAACTAATCACTGCCACACACACACACACACACACACACACACACACACACACACACACACACACACACACACACACACACACACACACACACACACACACACACACACACGCACACACACACATAAACACGCACGAGAGAGAACAGGATGTGACAGTGCCAGAAATTCAGTAGTTGGTCCAAATACCAGCAGGATGCCACAATTATTCATACCTATTTTGACTCCACAGTTATGAAATCTGTGAAGTCCTTTGGAATCACTGACATGCTGGTGGCAAAATGTTCATTTAAATATTTTCAATATCAATTATTTTGAGGCTGAAACAGTTCAGTCACATGGTTGAAGCTCTAATCAGTTTATAATAAGGTGGTAAAATAATGCAGAGGTCATTTGTTTCTATTAAACGGCTTTGAAAGTCCTGTTAACTGCAGTGGATCTGCTGATAGGACCAAGAATATTAAATAAAGAATATTAAACATACGAACACAGAAACATCAGAATCTGTGTTCAGGTGTGATTCTGCTGTAAACACGTCTTTGCTCACAGGTGTGATCGTTCGCTTACAGAAACCTGAAAGTTTACCTTCGCCTGAGAGCAGGGACATAAAGTTATGGTTATTAGCAGGTTATGCAGATGTTTATAAGCCGGGCAGCTTTTACAGGCTGCGCTCGCAGGTTCTTGGTTTGACACTGAAGCACCAACAGCATTTACCTGTTAACGGCGTCACTTTAGATTAGATTAGATTCAAGTTTATTATCATTGTACACAAGTATAGAATGAAAGTACGTTCCAGAACAGCCATCCAAGGAGACTTCTGTCTGCAGCCGTTAAACAGGCGCTTTCTACATATTTCCAGGTTTAAAACAGGTTTCATCAGAGGAACTTACAGACTCAGAGCTGCTCTGAGGTTCAGGAGGACATTCAGAAAAGATGACGGTGAACTTACTGGATCTCCTCTTCGTCTCCTTCTCTCAGCATTTAGTCCTTACTTTAGTTTGGAGCCACAAACAGGTGAACTGGCAAGATCTGTGTGGGCGTGGCTTAATGTTCCAGCTGGTATTTGTTTGTCGTCCACTCTGTGATCCAGATGTTGCTGTCTGCAGTCATTTCCCACTAACAGCAGCTCAGAGATGCCAGCACGTGTAATGTTTGACCAGATTAAACAAAGTTACTGATCCAGTTCTTCATTTAGTCCCTGTAGTAGACGGCTCCCTGCTCCTGCACTGTTCCTCAGAGTTTCTCCTTATTAAAGTCAAATTCTGGTTCATTTCATCCAGGTAAAACATTGTAGCTATGAGTATTGCTAACTGTGCACCCTCCTCCTCATCAGCTCACCATCCAGCTTTTTCAACATCACTTTAAACAGACATTCCTGAGTCTGACCCACAGTGAGCACAGTGTCTGCCTACAACAGCCGTCCACCATCAGGGACGAGCTACCGGCTGACAGACACCCTGCACAAAGAAGCTCACAGATATCACATTTTAGCTGCTTTGGCTTCAGCCTTGAGTGACAATTTCAGAATAACATGTCAAATCTTTCATAAGATGTTGTTACTTATGCACAAATAAAAGAGCATTTGATGTGCTTTGTTAGTTTTTGCACATATTTTCAGGCATTTAGGAAAATTACAAATAACGATTGGAACAAACAGTTTCATATTTCATATGGTCATATTTCTATCAGCTAAAAAGTAAGAAAAGTTTATCTCAATGACAAACGCAGCCAAGCCACAGCTGTGTGTCACTAATACCGCCATTATAAATGTATGAGCTTGAACCTGCAGGAGAGGCTCAGGGACAGAGGAACCCAGGCTCCTGCAGCTTTGGTGCCATCAAGACTGGGAAGATTTTGTGATCTGTGCAGCTTTAATCTGAGCAGTTCATGTTACAATCTCCCAAAATGTAAACTTCAGATTTATAGGAGAGTATTTTTAGTAATTTCTCAAAAATGTCATAAACTGGAGAATTATATGATGTGACTCTGAGACGGAGGTGAAACGTGTGATCCTGGGCTGTGGTTTGCTGCTCTCTTCCTGACATCTGTTCATCTGCTGCTTGTTGTTCAGGCTGCACGGATCATTTCTCACTGAGGAGCAGATTTATAACAGGAGAGCAGCAGGTGGCTGAATGATTGACAACCTGAATCTCTAACTCAAATTTCATATTTGTATTAGTACAACTTAAACTTTTTTGGACCAGAATACCCATCCAAGTCACACTGTTCAGTCCCTCCACAGCTGAAGGAGACTCCTCCTGGTCAATGTTAAATCGTCCTGAATCAGCTGTGCTGCTGCCATGGTAAGCAGTGCTGATTCAGACAGATAGATGAAGGTCAGTGTGACAGTGTTTGTTCCAGGTTGAGTTTGTTGGCTCCTGACTCTCCTCCCTCTCTGTACTTTCTCTTTTCTCTTGTTGTCTCTAACCCTTTTTTCCACTGAACCCTCCACCCACACAGAGCTGAACTGAGTCCGATCGCCCGCCTGAAGCTCAGGTCCTGCTCACAGTTCTTTGGGATCAGAGTTGAAACAATTCAGTCCCATCAAAATGAGCCAAATGTGGCTTTCCTTTATGTTTTAATGAAATACACTTCAAAATCTTTTAATGCTGACAAAAAGAAAACAAATTACTAACACTGTCTGATAAAAAACAAAAAACAAGTTTACTGCATTGAGAGTACTGAGAGAGAATACACATTATTAACACTGCATGAAGAGAGACATGAATCTCATTGTTAGCATCTTCCTGTTTCCCTGAAAGTGAAAACTTGCTGAAACTCATGAAATGGAAATCCTCGGGTGGTTTTGCTACGCTCGCCCTTTGACACTTAACATACAAACTCTACCCACAAACAAAATTCCCCTTGCAGTGTTACTCAAACATAATGATGATTGCTCCTGTTCTGAACACATTTAAAGACAGCAGAGGTACAATGAAGTGTTGGTCTAAACAATATTCCAGTGATGATGTAATGTTCATGTTCATATTCAGTTTTACTTCAGAACACGTTGGTGCTGTTTCTCTGAATCTGCACAAACAGAAACTAACAAACACACTGATCAGCTGCTGCTGATGTAATAATGAGTAAACAGTGATTGTAGTTTTATGTATACATTTATACATTATGTTTGAAAATGGAATAGGTCAAAAGGTCAGAGTGTTTACATCCATGAAATGCTGCTCTGAGGAAATGCCTTAATTTAAAAAATAAAATAAAAAATAAATTTTGGGTAAATGCAACAACCAAACCCACAAGGACAAAAACACAAAATATTAACATTTAGCCGTAAATGGTTTTTTGGAAATAAAGTTTCATCAAAACAAAAATGCTGATGTGTTTTATTACTGATTACAGAAAAATTATTTACCTCCTTAAACAGAACGTTCACAAACACAAACATGAGAGAGGATCTTTTTAAGTATATTAGATTTTTATTTGAATCATAAAACAATACAACAAATCTGAAAAATGCAGATAAAATGGACTATTACATTTTTTGAACCCATGTTTTTTGCTCCTCATGTGAGCCGTGCTGACTGTGTTTGATCTGAAGCTGAATCCAGTGTATGTAGTGAACTTTGTGCTGTATTGATGAGTAGTTTAGTGATCAGAGTCCATGTAGTTTCCAGGATCAGACTGAATGCAGTGCAGTGCTGGAAGCTGCTGCTGACTGTGTGAATGTGTGTCTGTGCTGCTTGTTGCTGCTGTCAAACTTCAGATGAGCAGGTAGTGAAGCCCGTGGTGAGCGTGTACCCAGCAGCATCCAGAGCCCACCTGGAGGGGAGCAGCTCCCTGCTGTGTGTGGCCTCAGCCATGTTTCCTCCTCTGGTCCAGTTCTCCTGGAAAAGACAGAAGAAGAACGGCGGGCTGGAGGAGCTGCCCCCTGCTGAGGGAGAGCAGCTCAGAGAGTCGGGACGCAGCGCCTCCATCTTACTGATCCCTCAGAACAGCACATGGAAATACAGCTGCTCCGTCAAGCACGAGGGGGCACAGTGGAGGCCCAAACACAAGAAGGTAATGAAGGCTCGCTGACTGTGTTCAGCTTCAGGGATTCAGCTTCATGTGGAGATGCTGTCAAAGAGAGCAGAGGAGCAGAGGACTGACATTTGTCACTGCAGCTCCAAACATTTGACTCCTTTTGTGTTTCAGAGCTTCCAGCTCCAGCAGCCTCCTGTCCTCCAGAGAGAGAGCCAGCAGACCTGCCAGCTCTGCAGCCAGCTGACTGTAAGATCACCTGCTGCCTCTCTGCATGGACAGCTCCAATGTCCAATGAGGGAGCTGGAACAACTTTAGGGACTCAGTCTCAAAGTTGTTCCACTCATTCATATCTTCATCAAACAAGCTCTGAGAAAGCCACTGTACACTAGCTGCTCAGCACCAAACAGCACACAGACCATAATATGTCAGAGATCAGTTTGTTAGCTGCTTGTGGAGTTCTTCTGCCCCCAAGTGGACACAAACACAAATCAATCCATTCATCCACTTGAAGAAGAAGCTGTGACTGTTTCTATTTGGACTTTTTCTCCTTCATCTCACAGGAATAACCCCACTGTGTGTGTGTGTGTGTGTGTGTGTGTGTGTGTGTGTGTGTGTGTGTGTGTGTGTGTGTGTGTGTGTGTGTGTGTGTGTGTGTGTGTGTGTGTGTCCTTCAGGGTCCTTCCAGTCTCAGTGCAGGGTGAAGCTGCTCTGCCTGCTGTCCACAGTGCTGATAGTGAAGAGTCTGGTGTACTGCTGTGGACTCTCTCTGCTGATGATCCTCAGAAACAAGGGAGCGTCCACCAACTGCACACATGCTGACTGACTGTTTTCTGCTCGCCTTTTCTCACCATCAAATCTCATCCATTCATCACTTTGATCACCATTCACACATCTGAGATCTTTGTCTTACTCTCAGCTCATATCCACATGTTTGTGTTACTGAGTCTGTAGTGTCGAGTGTTTTCACATTAAATTTACTTGTACTAAACAGTAACTTCAGTCACACATAGATTATATTAGATTTTTATGCTCTTGTGAAATTTTTTTTGTACTTCATGTATAGTCTTCCTCATTTTCAAAGCTATCTTGAGTCCACCCTTCTTAACAAACAAACAAGTCATTGATTGAAATTCTGTTTGTAGTAAATTACAAATATTAATAAATAGTTATCATAACTGTGGGTGTGCCACATGACTCATTAATTACTGTTTGACAGTCAAACTTGATCACATTGAACTCAGACTGAAATATAAATGACATTTTAAAGCTGCATTACAAAATCTGTTGTGGAAAAATGGTTTGAGCTGCAGATATGAATCTGTTGTCAGCGGTTATTAGAAGATCAAACTTCCTGTGCTGCAGCAGACGGGCTGTGTGGGTTTCTGCTCTGCAGCCTCCACACCGTTAGCTGTGGCTTTGCACTTTAATAACACAATGACAGTTACAAGCATGAACTCTGCTTAAAGAAGGATTCCAGGAAGGATCTGTGTTCTTCACCTGTGAGAGAAACAGCTCAAATCCTCAACTCAGAGCTGACAAATGAACTTTGATGGAATCAAAAAATGAACTGAATTGTTTTCAGTGAGGTTGGTGAACACCATTGTTATAATATTAAATAATAATCACACATCAGGACAAATTTGATACAAAAACTGTTCATGATCATTAATACTAGGAACCAAAGTTAATCAGAATTTTTAAATATCTCCAAGCATTAAATAGAATTATACACTTTATATATTCAAACTAAAATAAACTGTAAATGTAGGTTATGATTGTTGAACACATTAGAGCCAATAAAAAAATTTAAAAAGTTAAAGATAAGTTATTAAATAAATTTGGTAATTATATGAGGAAAAATGTAAATATAAAATACATAGTAATATTAATAGTTTAATATAAATATTTATTTATATTTTTAACTTAATGAGTTTCTATTTTATTTATTATTAAATATGTCACTGAAAATATTAATTAAAATAAATGGTTAAATAAAATAAATAATATAGAATACAAAATGAAAAGAAAAAATCTGCATATTTATATTTTTATTACTTGTAGTTGGTGCTGTATATTAAAATGTTTAGTTTGATATATTATTAAACATATTGTTAACAAAGATACAGGACAACTTTTAAATCAATTCATGAATATTTTTATTTTAAAAATTAAAGTTAAAATTGTGGAACACTATATTTATTTTTATTTGACAGTTTGATTATTTTTAGTCGGTGCTGTGAGCTCTAAATGTTGGAGGCTTTTCAGCTGAGATCCATTTTTAAGAACTAATATTAGAAAGATAGAAGTGTTAAATCAGCTCAAACAATAATGTGAAATCAAATGTATTTTTTAATAAAAGGTGTTCCACTTAAAGCATTTCAAAGCTGCCACACTACACATAAAGTATGAAACAATAACACAAGAGCAACAAATGTGTGAACAATGAAATCTATTGTCTGCTGGATGAGCTGATGATTCAGCAGTAACAGTCTGTGTTACTAAATTCAGCTCCAAGCTGAATGTGTTTGTGGGAACATCAATGTTTTTAGTCTTTCTGCATCATGTGACCCAGATTTTTGGATCTGCTGTCAGATTCAAATGAAGACCATGAAAGCACACAGCAGCTTCAGCTGAGCTGTCAATCAGCAGCAGCGGTCTTATCTGTGGGCCGCCCACAGCAGGGGCCGACGGGAGCTTTGAGGAGCCGTTAGAAAGCACGTGGCCCTCGTCTGATCTCGCAGCTCGTCCTCGTTTGGCCTCGGCTGCATCAGAGCGCCACTTCTCCCCAGGTTCACCAGAGGAAACACCACTGCACAAAATGCTTTTCCTCCCAGCTGCTGCTCTGTGCTGTCTGTGTTCAGGTGAGTGTTTGCAGCCAATCAGGAGCCAACAAACTCAACCTGGAACAAACACTGTCACACTGACCTTCATCTATCTGTCTGTGTCTCTGCAGCACTGCTTACCATGGCAGCAGAACAGCTGATTCAGGACGATTTAACATTGACCAGGAGAGTTGGAGACAAAGTCTCCTTCAGCTGTGGAGGGACTGAACAGTGCGCTGACAGGGATATAGACTGGTACCAGAAGAAAGAAACATTCAGAATGATTCTGCGTATTGATACAAATGATTGTAGTATTGATTCAGATTATGGTCATCCTCAGAAAGATGACTTTTCAGTTGAGGATAAACAGAGTGGCTGTAAATTAAAGATAGAGAATATTAAACTCGATCATTCAGCCACCTACTACTGCTCCTGTTATATGGAAGATTCCCACAGTGAGAAATGATCCGTGCAGCCTGAACAAAAAGATGAACAGATGTCAAACAGTGTTTGTGACAGGAAGAGAGCAGCAAACCACAGCCCAGGTTCACACATTTCACCTCCATCTCAGAGTCACAGACTGAGCTCAGGGAGATTTTTTATTTAATAATAATAATAAAAAAAACATCAATAAAAATTTCTTAAAGGTCAAATTTAAAAAAAATCTTAATTCGGGTAAATAATTGTTTAGAACTGAAATATCAGTGACAGTTTGGCTGACGGTCTTTAGGGGTTTAAACAAAAAGCACGAGGCTGGATTAAAATTCATCCACCAATTTGTGTTTTTTATTATACACAGAAGATTATTTCACTGACACCAACAACAACCCCTCTAACAGCAACTGTGAACACTTCTAAGGTTTTCTTTTCTACACAGGTACAGTAGGAGACTGTCACTTTAACAATAACACCAAAAATAAATAAAAACTCAATAAACCCAATAAAACATTCTCAAACCATAAATGTTTAATTTTTTATTTATTTATTTTAAATATCAGCCCTTCATAAAAGAATATAAACAGGTAAAGGTAATGGAACCTTTGGTCTCCATTTCAACCAGTAAGAAAGTATGTAGATCCTTTAATGAGGTATTAATTATTACTGTATTAAATAGATATTATATCTCTCAGCTGGCCTGGGAGTGCCTTGGGGTCCCCCCGGATTAGCTGGTACAGGTTGCTGGGGAGAGGGAGGTCTGGGCTTCTCTGCTTAGACTATCCCCCCCACCTCACTTGGTCCCAGGTAAGTCCAAGAGAATGGATGGATGGATATTTGAGATTTCTCTAGGCTTCATTTTTGTCCTTAACTGTTGTTGTAGCTGCTCTGTTCAAAGTGTGAGCAATCACATTTACTGTAGACAGTAAAAGGAAATCTAGAAAGATTCATTTTGTGGGACAGAAAACAGCACTGAGACTGTACCGGTGTGCTGGGCAGGCAGGTGAGGACCCCAAACCAGGACACTGGACTCGATGTAAACTCAGAAGAACTCAGCTTTATGGCAAACAGGGAGGGCTGAACTGGACGAAGCAGGAGCAGAAACTCAGAAACAGGAACACACGGTGACTATGACGAGGACACGACAACAAGCAGGGAAACCACAGGACTTAAATACATCATGGGCAGGGTTCTAAATTAACACCCGCCAACCCGCCAAATGCGGGTAAAAAATCATTTTGGCGGGTGTTAATAAAAACTTACTAGCCAATTTTGCCAGTGATGCAAGAGGCATTACATGTATGATACATAAGGCTCCATTCTCGGTCATTTATCCCCTGGCAGTACTTCCTACATTTCCCATGAACACTATATGCCTTAACGCTACGTCATGACATTATACACCCATTGGCTGCGCGCAGTTTGTAGTGAAAATAGCGCAAGAAACCATGGAAATGAACGCTAACACCACTGAACAGACTTCAGAGAGCAAGACAGAGAGCAACTCAAGGTAGGAGCGAAGTAAACGGAGCCAGAACTAAACAGAGAGCACACTGAAAGAGGAGGGAGTTAACGTTAGCTTAGTAAAAACTTTTAAACTAAATGCGGTGGTGGTTGGGACTTGGACAGACTGGGGCAGCTGGGGGGGGGAAGAGGAGCGAGAAGAGGAACGAGGCAGGTGATGATATATAGATTGATCCCAAACCTGTTTGCAATTTCTGTGTATATTTTATGGTATGTGTTGTGTTTTTCATGCTAACAATGTTAATAAAATTGTCAAATGCATTCAGTGGTACTCATTTCTCCTATTTTTACCGCATAAAATTTGGCTAGTGGAAATTCTGATTGGCCGGTAACTTTAGAGAGTTACCGGCCACATTGGCTGGTGATCAAAAAAGTTAATTTAGAGCCCTGATCATGGGATAACGAGGGAAAGTGGAAACAGCAGGTAACACAGCTGAACACAATGACACTGACGAGCCAAGGGGAAGCAAAACCAAAAACACTACACAAGAACAAAGACACACCAAAATAAAACAGGAAGTGGGACAAGGGCACAGAGACGAAGACTTGACACCAAACATAACTAGAAATGAACCACAGACCAAAAACAAAAGAACAAAAAACACTGGGCCACCGGGACATTTGCATATGACAGCAGCTAAAGTACAGAGAAGGATGAAATAAAATAACAAACACTATATACAAAAAATATATATATCAATATACATATACACTCATTTACATCAAAACACTGCATACAGTATAGTATAGAGACAGTGTGTGGTGTGTTTGTGGATAAACAAGAAGTGCTTAGGTGGAGGTGCTTTATTAACACAGGTACGCTGCAGGGCTGTGTGCTCAGTCCAGCCCTCTTCACCCTGTTCACACACGACTGTGTTACCATCCACCCCACGAACACAGCTGTGAAGTACACGGACGACACCACAGTAGTGAGTCTCATTTCGGACAACAGTGAGACCCACTACAGAGAGGAGATCCAGCAGCTCACCCAGTGGTGTTCAGCCAACAACCTGGTGCTGAACACAGGAAAAACCAAGGAGGTCATCGTGGACCTTAGGAGGTCCAGGAAGACGGATCACACCCCCCTCCTCATAGATGGAGAGGCAGTGGAGCCTGTAGAAAACATCAAGTTCCTGGGCCTCCACATCACATCTGACCTTTCCTGGTCTACCAACTCCTCCCACCTGGTGAAGAAGGCACACAAACACTCTTCTTCCTCAAGAAGCTGAAACAAGCTGGACTCTCCTCTCAGCTGCTCGTGAACTTCTACCGGGCCACAACTGAAAGCGTGCTCTGCCTCAGTGTGACAGTGTGGTTGGCAGCTGGAGAGGAAACAACTGGCCCGGGTGGTAAGTACAGCACAGGGTATTGTAGGCTGCCCCCCGACCTGGACTCTACATATGCAGGCCGGGTCAAAAAGAGAGCCAGAGCCATCGCTTCAGACCACAGACTGTTTGCACCACTTCCATCAGGAAAGCGGTACAGAAACATACGGACTACCACCAACAGACCTCATCACCCTGCAGTCACTCACACTCAGACTGCAGCAACACCCAGACAATCACCCCCTCACTGCAGCCACACACTGCACTCCCACACACCCCACCTCCCCACTGCCACACACCTACTCCCCTCTCCAGCAGCACACATAATCCCTCCCACCTAATAAGGGGGAGGCTGGAAATGACTTTCTTCCTGCACTATTCTGCACATTCTACTTTAATTTTAACTTACTGTGCATTTTACTTATTGTTTATGTATAGTGTATATACATTTTTTATATAACACGGTGGTTGCAATGGAAATTTCTCTGAATGTACCGTGACAATAAAGCAATCTTATCTTATCTTGACTCTGTGGAGTTCTGACTGCAAGCTACATAATGCCACTGGCTTGGCTGAGAAGATCTCTGGATTCTGGTTACACGGTTACTAACATAGACATAAAATCTCCTAGTCTCAATGTAGGTATAACCTAGGACTACTTTACTGTCTCTATAGAATGTAGTGTAATCTAGTTCAAGGTCAATGTCATGGTCCTGGGCCGGTGGCCCAGTGTTTTGTGTTCTCTTGGTTCTGTTTAAGTTCTATCTCTGATTATGTTTATTAGTTTTCTTTTGTATAGGTCCTCAGTTTGTTATAGTTTTGGTTTAGTCCCTTTAGTTCCTGTCTCCTCTGCGTCTCTGTCCTGTGTCTGTGTGTGTTTCCTGTTTTATTTTGATAGTCCTGTGTTCTTGATGCTTTGTGTTTAGTTTTGCTTCCTCTTGTCTCGTCTGGTTTATTACCTTCAGCTTTGTCCCTCACCTGTTCCCTGATTAGTGTGAGTATTTAAGTGCTCAGTCTGTGTCTGTTCCTTGTCGCGTCCTCGTCTATGATTCCCGCTGCTGTGTGTTTCATTCCTGGTTTGCTTTCTTATATTTAGTTCTGGCACTCGTCCATCACAGTGTAGCTTTGTAATTTTGTCTTTTCATAATAAACACCCTTTCAGTTAAGTTTGCCTGTGAGTTCTGCATTTTTGGGGTCTACCTGCTCCAGCCACACAGCGTACATGACAGTCAAATTCATCTGCAATTAAACCTGCGAGCTCCACTGCTAGCACAGCAGCACTAAGGTTCAGTCTTGGTCTGGTCTGATCTGGATGTGGTGCAAGCTTCACCTTGCCTGTAATGAATCCTACTTGACAGTTTCCTTCTGCATCTGTCACTCTTAGATGAGCCACTGCAGCTATGGCTTTAGTAGACTCATCTGAAAACACACACAACTCTCTTTCTGTGGCTTTTGAGGGAGAAATATCTGTGTATGCTTTGGCAATGGTAATGTCAGATAGTTCTTTAAGGGAGTTCTTCCACTGAGTCTGCTCTACTGAAAGTCTATTAAGTCCAACATCTGTAATCTTGGTGTAATATCTGATTCTTCTTTGAGCTTTGAAAGCTTCAGGTCCAGATGGTATTGCTGCCTGGCTCCTTAAGTCCTGTGCAGACCAGCTAAGTGAGGTAGTTTGACACATGTTCAACTTGAGCTTGAAGCTAGGTAAAGTACCACAGCTGTGGAAAACATCTTCTGCAGTACCTGTGCCTAAAACTCAACATCCAAAGGACCTAAACAGCTACAGACCAGTGTCACTGACTTCACACCTGATGAAGGCAGGTTGGTTTAACACCTTCGCCCTCTGGTGAACTCATCAATGGACCCACTTCAGTTTGCCTGGAGACGATGCTGTTATCTATCTGCTGGACAGAGCTCTGCATCACCTGGAGAAGCCGAGAAGCACTGTAAGAATCACCTTTTTTTATTTCTCCAGTGCCTTCAATACCATTGGGCCGTGTCTCCTGAGGGACAAACTGGATCCTGGACTACCTAACCAGTCGACTACAGTATGTGAGGACTCGGGACTGTGTGTCAGATACAGTGGTCAGCAGCACATGAGCCCCTCAAGGAACAGTCCTGGCTCCATTCCTTTTCACCCTGTACACTGCTGACTTCAGGTACAGCTCACAGTCATGTCATCTCCAGAAGTTCTCAGATGACTCTGCGATCATTGGCCTCATGATGAGGACAGTGAGTACAAAGGTCTGATCTCAGACTTGATGGACTGGTGTCTGAACAATCACCTCCAGATTAACATGTGGAAGACCAAAGAACTGGTGGTGGACTTCTGCAGGTGCAGACATCCCCCTCCATCAGTGAGCATCCAGGGAACACATACTGAGAGAGTGGACTCTTACAAATACCTGGGTGTTCACATGAACAACAAACTGGACTGGACTGACAATACTGTGGCTCTGTACAAGAAAGGACAGAGAAGACTTCACCTACTCAAGAAACTGAGGTCATTTGGAGTACAGGGGGAACTCCTGAGGACTTTCTATGACTCAGTGGTGGCATCAGCCATTTTTTATGGAGTGGTCTGCTGGGGTACCAGCATCTCAACAGCAGACAGGAAGAGCCTGAACAAACTCATTAAGAGGGCTGGCTCTGTCTTGGGCTGTCACTTAGACCCTGTGCAGGTGGTGGGAGAGAGGAGGATGCAGGCCAAACTGGCATCCATACTGAGGAACGACTCCCACCCCATGCATGGGACTGTGGCAGCACCAGCAGCTCCTTCAGTGAGCGACTGCTGTACCCAAAGTGTGTAAGAGAGCACCATCGTAGGTCCTTCCTTCCTTCCTGCTGCTGTCAGAGGCTACAACCAGCACTGACCCACAGCAGACTGTTTACCTTATTACTCATTTACCCAAACTAAACAAGTGCAATAATTACTCACTTTTACTAATGTGTATAAATGTGTATTTTTTACTAACGTATATAAATGTGTATAGTGTGTAGAGATTTTTGTGGTATTATAGTATTGTATCAGATTTTATAATTATTAATTATTTGTGTTTTCTGCTGTTCCTTTGCTGTTGCAACACTGTAAATTTCCCACATTGTGGGACAAATAAAGGATTATCTTATCTTTCACGTCTCAAGCAATACAAAATGCTGCAGCCAGATTATTAACACATTCTAGCAAACAAGCTCACATTACTTTACTTTACTTTAATGTTACGATGTTAGGATTTGTTTTAAAATTCTCATATTCACATAAAGAGCCTTTAACGGCCAGGCTCCAGATTATATTTCCCAGCTTCTTATAAAATATTCTGTTTCTCGCTGTCTCCGTTCCAAGGATCAGAATTTGTTAGTTGTTCCCCACTGAAGACTGGGGGGGGCAGAGCCTTTCAGTAAGTGGCACTAAGCCTGTGGAACAGTCCTACCTCTACATGTACACTTAGTTGACTCTAAAACCTTTCTTTTAAAAAGGCCTTCTGCTGAGAATTTTTATTGAAGTTTTTTTTTTGGTTTTTAGCTATTATGGTGTTTAATTACTGTCTTTGCTTTGTTTTTTTTAATTTACCATGTGCAGCGCTTTGAGACAACTGTCTATGAAAAGTACTAAACAAATAAAATTTGCTTACTAAAAGTAGTTTTGTAGCCTTCCACAAGCTTCTCACAGTGGGTTTCTGGGATTTTGTCCCAACTGCTGGATCTGGATCAGGTTTTTAGGACTCCTCTCTAACACATGATTTTAAACTTATGAACACATTCATTTATTTTCTTTCCTTCCTCTGTTTTCTATAGTTGTGTGTCTGTGAGTGTGGTATTTGTGGTGTGTGTGATGTGTGTCAGTGGGGTTTGGCAGTTCTGGTGGTTCCCGCTCCTCCTCGGCTGGAGCACCTGCAGTAACTGATAATCAGTCCAGCTCATCAGTTTGGAAGAATTTGACTCCATTTTTACTGAGAGCAGCTTTAATTCTGACATGTTGGATTTTCTCTCATGAACTGCTCTCTTCCAGCTCTTTCTCACAGTTTTTGTTGGACTCTGTTGGACTTGGTTGTTCCAAAGCACTATTTTTAACAGCAGGCATGGGCGCTTTGTGCTCCAACTAGGCTGCCGGAGCTGATCGAGGACACTCAATACAACACTGATGATTCCAGCAGACCTGCCACAGCACATTTCAGAAGCATCCCTGAAGCATCTCTTTGCTCCACTAAAAATAACTCTGGGTCTGTTTTTACAGAAGCTCCATCAAGCTGCAGCAAACAGAGGAAAATGGGCAGAGCAGCAGAAACAGCAAAGGAAATCCTGTCAGTGTTCAGAATAGAAGAGCCTGTGCAGACCAACATGGTTCACTTCTAAATACAGCAGCTGTGGTTTGAAGGCTGCAACAAAACCACATCAGAAAGGTGTGGGAGCATCACTGATGGATCAATGGACTGGTACTTATAGAGGGATTTTCTACTCTGAGCACTCAAAGCAGTTTTTCCTACAAGGCACATTCAGAGATTCACACACATTCAAACAGCACTTTATTCTCTGCCTTGAAGCATTTTCTTCTTTCTATCAGGCTCACACTCACACTCAGATGATGCATTGGAGAAAACTGGAGTCAGTCCATCATCCTTTAGTCCAGATCCAATCCATGTGGACTAAAGTAGTGGACTGACCAACAGACTGACATTAACATCAGAGCCATGCTGCTAGTGTGGCTAAAAGAAAAGAGAAGCAGAGACAGTCATGTTGATATGAACATTAGAGAAACTCATCATGGAGCTGAAATATGATCCTGCTTCATCATTTGGATGTAAGGATGTTAGGATTCATTTTAAAATTCTCATATTCACATAAAGAGCCTTTAACAGCCAGGCTCCAGATTATATTTCCCAGCTTCTTATAAAATATACTGTTTCTCGCTGTCTCTGTTCCAAGGATCAGAATTTGTTAGCTGTTCCCCACTCAAGACTGGGGGGGACAGAGCCTTTCAGTAAGTGGCACTAAGCCTGTGGAACAGGCTACCTCTACATCTATGCTTAGTTAACTCTAAAACTTTTCTTTTAAAAAGGCCTTCTGCTGAGAATTTTTATTGAAGATTGGGTTTTTTTTGGTTTTTTGCTATTATGGTGTTTAATTACTGTCTTTGTTTTGTCTTTTTATTTACCATGTGCAGCGCTTTTTGACAGCTTTTTGTGAAAAGTACTAAACAAATAAAATTTGCTTACTAAAAGCAGTTTGTAGCCTTCCACAAACTTCTTACAGTGGGTTTCTGGGATTTTGTCCCAACTGCTGGATCTGGATCAGGTTTTTAGGACTCCTCTCTAACACATGATTTTTAAACTTATGAACATATTTTTAAAAATGTTTTCTTTCCTTCCTCTGTTTTCTATAGTTGTGTGTCTGTGAGTGTGGTATTTGTGGTGTGTGTGATGTGTGTCAGTGGGGTTTGGCAGTTCTGGTGGTTCCCGCTTCTCCTTGGTTGGAGCACCTGCAGTAACTGATAATCAGTCCATCATCCTTTAGTCCAGATCCAATCCATGTGGACTAAAGTAGTGGACTGACCAACAGACTGACATTAACATCAGAGCCATGCTGCTAGTGTGGCTAAAAGAAAAGAGAAGCAGAGACAGTCATGTTGATATGAACATTAGAGAAACTCATCATGGAGCTGAAATATGATCCTGCTTCATCATTTGGACTCATTCACCTCAGCTGACACATTCAGCAAACACCAAAGACTACACACAGGAGGGACACACACACACCTGAACACGAGAAACAGGAACTAAATACAAAAACTATAACAGAAAACTATAACAAACTAAGAACCTAAACCAAAAACAAACTTAGAAACACAACTAGAGCAATTAAACAGACTTCAGTTATAAAAACATAAAACACTGTGCAGAAGGACCATGACAACCTTACTTCATTGTGAAAATTATGACGAGCTAAATATGTGAAAAACACAAGTCAACAATTAACATTCACAGGAAAAAAATGCTCTGAGGTTCTTTATGATTCTGTATCACATTCAATTATTCTTAATTTTGCTCAGATAATTATTAAAAACATAAATGTGCTGACTCAGCAACACTTATTTTTTTGTGTTTGTCAGACATGTGAGTCACAGTAAAATGGACTGAACTGTGACTGATATCTGGCTGCTTCTTTATTCACTTAAAAAGATTTCTGCTACCTCAGAGTATTTCCTGCATACAACAAACATCAGTCCATCATCCTTTAGTCCAGATCCAATCCATGTGGACTAAAGTAGTGGACTGACCAACAGACTGACATTAACATCAGAGCCATGCTGCTAGTGTGGCTAAAAGAAAAGAGAAGCAGAGACAGTCATGTTGATATGAACATTAGAGAAACTCATCATGGAGCTGAAATATGATCCTGCTTCATCATTTGGACTCATTCACCTCAGCTGACACATTCAGCAGCAGACAGGTTTTTGTATCAGTCTGTCTCACTGTGGGAGGATACAGGTACTTCATCTTTGGCTCTGGAACCAAACTGAGTGTAACAGGTAAGAACAAACATTTATTTTCCTTCAGTTGTTTTATTGTAGAAGTTGAAAATGTGTTTAAAGTCAGTTTGTGCTGCTTCAGGCTTTACATGTTAGTTTGTTCATAATTAGTAGAGAATTCATCTGCAGCCATTGTTCCATAAGAAAAGCTCAATAATCTCTGAAAACATGTTTAAATCTCACTGAACTAAAGTTATTCTTTATTTCTGCAAATATTAGTGATGTTACAGATATTTAGGATTTGATCATCTCAGTAATTCTGCACCATCTGCTGCTTTCTGACAGCAACATCAGATTAGATGGGAAAATAATAATATTTATTTTTAAATGTGTTGTTAGGAAACTGTAATTTAATGTTTAGGAACAAATTTAAAAAATATTTTTAATAGTCAAATATTTGTGCTGTTTAGTTCAAAAAATGTCTTTGTGTAAATATATTTATTAATTAATATACTGATCAGGGAAAATAAGAAGTGAAATAATTTAATAAAACTTTAGGATGAAATATGAAGATAAACTTTGTTGCATGTTTGGTATGAGAGTCAAAATCTGCTCACAATAACACTTTAAAAAAATTATGGTTTAAATTATGATAAATTAACTAAAATACTGCCAAAAAAAAGCTGTTTGTTCAGATTGAGTTTTAATTGTAACTGTGTTTAAATAAGTGCAACAGTTTTCTATAACAAAAACATCTTTAAAACAAAATGATCAATAAAAATAATCCTAAAGATAATATAATCATAAGAATGAGAAAAGATCAATGTAGAGTTTTTCCAGTTATTGCACTAAAAAAATTTAAGAGCAAATAAATCTTGAAGGAGAGTTTTATCTTTATTATAATAAATATAAAGAACATTTTAAAAGCTGATGTAAGAATGTAAATTTCATTGTTTAAATTTAATGATTAGTTTTCTAAATTTTTAATGCGGTATAATATAAAACAGCTGAATCTATATTTATGTATAAGAGCTGCACAGTTTTTATATTAGCACTTCTGGTTGATGTTAACTTTCGTTGTCCTGTACTTGTACTGAGCAATGACAATAAAGTTGAATGAAAAATCTATATGAAAAATATATTTTGAATTTGGGCTGATTTATATTTTGGCTCAATACCAAACAAACACATGAGAAATAAAGCTGAAACATATTTTATTTGAGTTTCTAAAAGCATGTTCTTTGCTCCTCATGTGAGCCGTGCTGACATGAGGTTCTGACTGTGTTTGATCTGAAGCTGAATCCAGTGTATGTAGTGAACTTTGTGCTGTATTGATGAGTAGTTTAGTGATCAGAGTCCATGTAGTTTCCAGGATCAGACTGAATGCAGTGCAGTGCTGGAAGCTGCTGCTGACTGTGTGAATGTGTGTCTGTGCTGCTTGTTGCTGCTGTCAAACTTCAGATGAGCAGGTAGTGAAGCCCGTGGTGAGCGTGTACCCAGCAGCATCCAGAGCCCACCTGGAGGGGAGCAGCTCCCTGCTGTGTGTGGCCTCAGCCATGTTTCCTCCTCTGGTCCAGTTCTCCTGGAAAAGACAGAAGAAGAACGGCGGGCTGGAGGAGCTGCCCCCTGCTGAGGGAGAGCAGCTGGAGCTCAGAGAGTCGGGACGCAGCGCCTCCATCTTCCTGATCCCTCAGAACAGCACATGGAAATACAGCTGCTCCGTCAAGCACGAGGGGGGCACAGTGGAGGCCCAAACACAAGAAGGTAATGAAGGCTCGCTGACTGTGTTCAGCTTCAGGGATTCAGCTTCATGTGGAGATGCTGTCAAAGAGAGCAGAGGAGCAGAGGACTGACATTTGTCACTGCAGCTCCAAACATTTGACTCCTTTTGTGTTTCAGAGCTTCCAGCTCCAGCAGCCTCCTGTCCTCCAGAGAGAGAGCCAGCAGACCTGCCAGCTCTGCAGCCAGCTGACTGTAAGATCACCTGCTGCCTCTCTGCATGGACAGCTCCAATGTCCAATGAGGGAGCTGGAACAACTTTAGGGACTCAGTCTCAAAGTTGTTCCACTCATTCATATCTTCATCAAACAAGCTCTGAGAAAGCCACTGTACACTAGCTGCTCAGCACCAAACAGCACACAGACCATAATATGTCAGAGATCAGTTTGTTAGCTGCTTGTGGAGTTCTTCTGCCCCCAAGTGGACACAAACACAAATCAATCCATTCATCCACTTGAAGAAGAAGCTGTGACTGTTTCTATTTGGACTTTTTCTCCTTCATCTCACAGGAATAACCCCACTGTGTGTGTGTGTGTGTGTGTGTGTGTGTGTGTGTGTGTGTGTGTGTGTGTGTGTGTGTGTGTGTGTGTGTGTGTGTGTGTGTGTGTGTGTGTGTGTGTGTGTGTCCTTCAGGGTCCTTCCAGTCTCAGTGCAGGGTGAAGCTGCTCTGCCTGCTGTCCACAGTGCTGATAGTGAAGAGTCTGGTGTACTGCTGTGGACTCTCTCTGCTGATGATCCTCAGAAACAAGGGAGCGTCCACCAACTGCACACATGCTGACTGACTGTTTTCTGCTCGCCTTTTCTCACCATCAAATCTCATCCATTCATCACTTTGATCACCATTCACACATCTGAGATCTTTGTCTTACTCTCAGCTCATATCCACATGTTTGTGTTACTGAGTCTGTAGTGTCGAGTGTTTTCACATTAAATTTACTTGTACTAAACAGTAACTTCAGTCACACATAGATTATATTATATTTTTATGCTCTTGTGTAATTTTTTTGTACTTCATGTATAGTCTTCCTCATTTTCAAAGGTATCTTGAGTCCACCCTTCTTAACAAACAAACAAGTTATTGATTGAAATTCTGCTTGTAGTAAATTACAATTACAAATATTAATAAATAGTTATCATAACTGTGGGTGTGCCACACGGCTCATTAATTACTGTTTGACAGTCAAACTTGATCACATTGAATTCAGACTGAAATATAAATGACATTTTAAAGCTGCATTACAAAATCTGTTGTGGAAAAATGGTTTGAGCTGCAGATATGAATCTGTTGTCAGCGGTTATTAGAAGATCAAACTTCCTGTGCTGCAGCAGACGGGCTGTGTGGGTTTCTGCTCTGCAGCCTCCACACCGTTAGCTGTGGCTTTGCACTTTAATAACACAATGACAGTTACAAGCATGAACTCTGCTTAAAGAAGGATTCCAGGAAGGATCTGTGTTCTTCACCTGTGAGAGAAACAGCTCAAATCCTCAACTCAGAGCTGACAAATGAACTTTGATGGAATCAAAAAATGAACTGAACTGTTTTCAGTGAGGTTGGTGAACACCATTGTTATAATATTAAATAATAATCACACATCAGGACAAATTTGATACAAAAACTGTTCATGATCATTAATACTAGGAACCAAAGTTAATCAGAATTTTTAAATCTCTACAAGCATTAAATCAATCAATCAATCAATTTATTTGTATAGCACATTAAAATAACAGCCATTGACCAAAGTGCTTCACAGGGTACAAAACAAATAAAACAACAAATAAAATAATATAAAACATAAGAACATAAAACAAAAATAAAAACACAATAAAACCATAATCAATGCAATAAACAATGAAGGACTGTAATAGTAATGCCAAGAAGATCTATCAACCAGTCAGAAATGCACATGTAAATAAATAAGTTTTAAGAAGTTTTTTAAAAGTAGTTGAATGAACTTCTCTTATGTGGAGAGGAAGGTCATTCCAGAGTTTAGGGGCAACCACAGCAAAGGCTTTAACTCCTCTACTCTTCAATTAGATTTATATCTGATCAATAGCTTTTGATCGGAGGACCTCAGTATCTCTAATCGGGATGTAGGGCCTCAACAATTCAGTTAAATAAAGAGGAACTAATCAATTTAGACTCTAAAAAACCAGAAATATTATTTTAAACTGGATTTGAAAAGAAATAGGAAGCCAGTGTAGAGGCTAAAATGGGTGAAATGTGAAAACACAGTTTAGTGCCTGTCAACAGCCGCGCTGCTGCATTTTGAACTAGTTGTAGGCGATCGGAAAGACGCTGTTCACATCCCACATAAAGAGAGTTACAATAGTCCAGACGACTGTGATGAAGGCATGAATTTCTCTCTCCTCTAAATAGAATTATACACTTTATATATTCACACTAAAATAAACAGTAAATGTAGGTTATGATTGTTGAACACATGAGAGCCAATAAAAAAATTTAAAAACCTAAAAATAAGTTATTAAATAAATTTGATAATTATACAAGAAAAAATATAAATATAAAATACTTAATAATATTATTCATATTATTTGTTTTATATTTATATTTTTAATTTAATTAATTTCTATTTTATTTAATATTAAATGTCATTGAAAATATTAATTAAAGTAAATGGTTAGAATAACTAAATAAAATAGAATATAAATGGAAAATAAAAAAATCTGCATTTTTGTATTTTTATTAATTGTAGTTGGTGCTGTATATTAAAATATTTAGTTTGATATATTATTAAACATTGTTAACAAAGATACAGGACAAATTTTAAATCAATTCATGAATATTTTTATCTAAAAAAAATTAATTAGTTTAAATCAGTGGTTCTCAAATCCAGGCCTCGTGGCCCAATGTCCTGCAGGTTTTAGATGTGTCTCTGCTTCAACACACCTGAGTCAAATATAGAAGTCATTAGCAGGACTCTGGAGAACATGACTACATACTGAGAAGGTAATTCATCCATTTGATTCAGGTGTGTTGGATCAGGGACACATCTAATACCTGCAGGACACTGGGCCACGAGGCCTGGATTTGAGAACCACTGGTTTAAATTGTGGAACACTATATTTATTTTTATTTGACAGTTTGATTATTTTTAGTCGGTGCTGTGAGCTCTAAATGTTGGAGGCTTTTCAGCTGAGATCCATTTTTAAGAACTAATATTAGAAAGATAGAAGTGTTAAATCAGCTCAAACAATAATGTGAAATCAAATGTATTTTTTTAATAAAAGCTGTTCCACTGAAAGCATTTCAAAGCTGCCACACTACACATAAAGTATGAAACAATAACACAAGAGCAACAAATGTGCGAACAATGAAATCTATTGTCTGCTGGATGAGCTGATGATTCAGCAGTAACAGTCTGTGTTACTAAATTCAGCTCCAAGCTGAATGTGTTTGTGGGAACATCAATGTTTTTAGTCTTTCTGCATCATGTGACCCAGATTTTTGGATCTGCTGTCAGATTCAAATGAAGACCATGAAAGCACACAGCAGCTTCAGCTGAGCTGTCAATCAGCAGCAGCGGTCTTATCTGTGGGCCGCCCACAGCAGGGGCCGACGGGAGCTTTGAGGAGCCGTTAGAAAGCACGTGGCCCTCGTCTGATCTCGCAGCTCGTCCTCGTTTGGCCTCGGCTGCATCAGAGCGCCACTTCTCCCCAGGTTCACCAGAGGAAACACCACTGCACACAATGCTTTTCCTCCCAGCTGCTGCTCTGTGCTGTCTGTGTTCAGGTGAGTGTTTGCAGCCAATCAGGAGCCAACAAACTCAACCTGGAACAAACACTGTCACACTGACCTTCATCTATCTGTCTGTGTCTCTGCAGCACTGCTTACCATGGCAGCAGAACAGCTGATTCAGGACGATTTAACATTGACCAGGAGAATTGGAGACAAAGTCTCCTTCAGCTGTGGAGGGACTCGCCAGTGTTATGACAGATATATACGCTGGTACCAGAAGAAAGAAACACTCAGAATTATTCTGCGTATTAATAGTGATGATTGTAGTATTTATTCAGATTATGGTCATCCTCAGAAAGATGATTTCTCTGCTGAGTCCAAAAAAAGTGGCTGTGAGTTGAATATAGATCAAGTTAAACTCGATCATTCAGCCACCTACTACTGCTCCTGTTATAAATTTGGTCCCCACAGTGAGAAATGATTCGCGCAGCCTGAACAAAAAGATGAACAGATGTCAAACAGTGTTTGTGACAGGAAGAGAGTCTGCGTCTTTGTCTCCCTCTTCTGTCTTCCTGTTTTACCTTGATAGTTGTCTGGTCCATGTCTGTTATCTTAAGTTTTGTTTCCCCCAGTCAAAGTAATCAGCGTCACCTGTGTTCCCACCTCTTCCCTCATCAGCCCCTCTGTGTATTTAAGTCCTGTGTTTTCTCTGCCTGTTGTCACGTCGTTGATGCTGTCGTGCCAGTGTGTTCCTGTGCTCTCTGTGTTTACTCTTCGCCTACCCTCAGAAGGGTTTTGTATTCGTCCCCCAACCTTAAATAAACACCCTTTTAAGTGATGCCTGTTTCTGGAGTCCTGCGTTTGGGTCCATCCCTGCCCGACACATCGCTGGCCGTGACAGTACAACGCGACCATAATATGGACCCCACGGACTCACAAATTTTCTCCGAGCAAGAGGAGAAGATCCTAGAGCTGAAGGATTTCGCCTGGAGGATTATTCAGGCCACAGACGAACACATCGGGTAATGGAGTCCGCCTTCTGTTGTGGACTCATTTCTTCCTCCTCGTGGCTCCTCTCCCATCCAGACACTGCCTCCCTGGCCCACTCAGTCATCATGCTGCGTAAGAATTTACAATTCGAACTGTTTAATATTGGTCGCCCAGTCCAGGGGAAGGATTCTATTTTCTTCCTGGACTCCATTGCCAAATCACCCCTTCTGCTGCCCGTCACCTCTCCTCCGCCTTCACCTCCATTCAGTGGCAGCTCATCGTCACTGTCAACCCCGTATTCTCAAGACCCGCCATCATCGCTTCAACCCACCTGCCCAGCCACGTCTTTACAGCCACTGATCAGCCCAGCCACATTCTTGGCTCGGATGCGGACAGAAGAGGAGGAATCAGCTGCAGCCATACCTCAGGCAGCCACCGCACGGTGGAAGTGACGCTCCCGGCGTCAACACACGTCCTTCCCCTCTGAGACGGCCCTTCCTCCGGACGCCGAGCCACCTTCACGGTCTTTATGTCTGCCGCTACAGCCCGCGGCAGCTGTCGCCAAGCCCCTGCTGCCACCGCCCGCTGCAGCAGCAACCTCCAAGCTTCAGTCTCCGTCGGCTGCAGCAGCGACCTCCAAGCTCCAGTCAGCTGTAGCGCCAGCTCATTCCCAGTCTCTCCAGTCAGCTGTAGTGCCAGCTCATTCCCAGTCTCTCCAGTCAGCTGTAGCAGCAGCTCATTCTCAGTCTCTCCAGTCAGCTGTAGCTCCAGCCCCTGTTCAGTCCCAGTCAGCTGTAGCTCCAGCCCCTGTTCAGTCCCAGTCAGCTGTAGCTCCAGCCTTCGCTCCGTCCCCGTCAGCGGCAGCTCCTGTAGCTCTCCCTCGCCCTCAGTCAGCTCCAGGTCCAGTTGCTCTCCCTCGCTCTCAGTCAGCTCCAGGTCCAGTGGCTCTCTCTCGCTCTCAGTCAGCTCCAGGTCCAGTTGCTCTCCCTCGCTCTCAGTCAGCTCCAGGTCCAGTTGCTCTCCCTCGCTCTCAGTCAGCTCCAGGTCCAGTTGCTCTCCCTCGCTCTCAGTCAGCTCCAGGTCCAGTTGCTCTCCCTCGCTCTCAGTCAGCTCCAGGTCCAGTTGCTCTCCCTCGCTCTCAGTCAGCTCCAGGACAAGTTGCTCTCTCTTGCTCTCAGTCAGCTCTCCCTAGCTCTCCGTTGGTTTCCCCGCAGTCAGCTCGCCCTAGCTCTCAGTCGGCTTCCCCAGTGTCAGCTCTACCTAGCTTTTAGTCGGCTTCCCCAGTGTCAGCTCTCCCTAGCTTTCAGTCGGCTTTCCCTGTGTCAGCACAACTAGGCACCTCAGAACCTTTGTCACCACCATCCTCCCTATCACCATACACACCCGCACAGTTCCCCAAGCAGCCCCAGCTGTCCAAGGAGACGGCTGTGTGCCCTGCACCACTGCCTTGGCCTGCTCGGTCCGAGCCATTGGGGGTCTCCGCTTGGTCCGAGCCGCCGGGGGGTCCCGCTCAGTCCAAGCCTTCCGTGTCTTCCTAGTGTTCCACTCAGTCCGAGCCGCCAGGGGGTCCCGCTCAGTCCGAGCCGTCAGGGGGTCCCGCTCAGTCCGAGCCATCAGCAGTCCCACTCAGTCCGAGCCTTCCGAGTCTTCTGAGTGTCCCGCTCAGTCCGAGCCGTCAGGGGGTCCCGCTCAGTCCGAGCCTTCCGAGTCATCCGAGTGTTCTGCTCAGCCCGAGCCTTCCGAGTCATCCGAGTGTTCCGCTCAGTCCGAGCCGTCAGGGGGTCCCGCTCAGTCCAAGCCTTCCGAGTGTTCTGCTCAGCCCGAGCCTTCCGAGTCATCCGAGTGTTCCGCTCAGTCCGAGCCGCCAGGGGGTCCCGCTCAGTCCCAGCCATCAGGGGATCCCGCTCAGTCCAAGCCGTCAGGGGGTCCTGCTCAGTCCGATCCGTCGGGGGATCCCGCTCAGCCCGAGCCTTCCGAATCATCTGAGTTTTCCGCTCAGCCCGAGCCTTTCGAGTCATCCGAGTTTTCCGCTCAGCCCAAGCCTTCCGAATCATCCGAGTTTTCCGCTCAGCCCGAGCCTTCCGAATCATCCGAGTTTTCCGCTCAGCCCGAACCTTCCGAGTGTCCTGGGTCTTCCGAGTGCCCCGAGTCCTCGACCGCCCTGGGCTCAGGAGAGCCCAGCCTTGCTGTGGCTCTTATGTCGCTTCCTTGCCGCAGCCGCCGCTGGGAGCGCGGTCGGCCTCCTGTGTTGTCTCCTCGTCGCCGCCGCTGGGAGCGCGGTCAGCCTTCTCTGTCGTCTCCCCCTCGTCGCCGCCGCCGCCGCTGGGGGCGCGGTCGGCTTCCTGTGTCGTCTCCTCCTCGTCGCCGCCGCCGCCGCTGGGGGCGCGGTCGGCCCCCTGAACTGTGTATTTTCTGGTTTTGGACTTCCCCGTAGACCCCCATGAACATTATGAATTGTTTTCCTGGGCCCTGCGTTTTTGTTCTCGGTTTTCTGGCCTTTGAGACCCCCCGGACTGTTTCAGCCTTTCCATGTTCATCTCTTGACTTTTTTGGACTGTTTGTTCCAGGTTTTGCTGTTGATTTTGGGTTCTGCTCTGTGGTTTTGTTTTGTTTTGTTGTCCTGTGTTTTGGTTTTGTTCCCTGCCTTTGTTGCTCCCTGCTTGGTTTTGTTTTTGTTTCGGGCCCTCCTTCCTGGTCCCCCACATCCCTTCCTGGTCTGGTTTTGTTTCCTGTTTAAACAAAACGCACAAGGCTGGAATATAAATCATCCAGAAATTTGAGGACTTTATTATACGAGTAAGATTATTTCACTGACATCAACAACAACCCCTCTAACAGGAACGAGCTTCCTTTTATACTCTACCTGCCACAGGTGAGTATCCAGATTAGTCTAAGCCTGGGTGTAGCAAACCAAGCTAAAACTAAATAATCATATTCACCAACACCCAACAAAATATAACACAAAGAAGGAAAATTACATATAAATAAAAAATCCTATAAATAATCCAATAACAGGATTTCTAAAATTTATTTATTTTGTATATCTCTATTAGAAACACTTTAACCTAACCTCCCCTAACCTGGCACTTTGGTTTGCTCCATGGACTCATAAGCAGTGATTGAGCTCCACATCGTGCTGAGGAGACACCCAGGAGAGGTGAGTACTGCTAACATTACTATACTCCAAATATTTATACTACACAGAATCAAAGATTACAAGACAAATAATAAACTGTGAACACTTCAAAGGTTTTCTTTTCTACACAGGTAGGACGGCCAGTCCTCCATTTCTTCATCTTTCATAACTGTCACTTTAACAATAACACCAAAAATAAATAAAAACTCGATAATGTTTCATTTCTCTGTGTAAACTTCCTCTAACAAACCTCAGTGTCCTGTAGTAAGTGGAGGGACCAGCAGTGTGTAACAGTTAATTCAATTCAATTCAATTTTATTCACTCTAAAACGACCCCTTTCGGGGTATGAGAGTACCATTAAAAACATTTTTTAAGCAACCATAACATCATGCCTCGTGTTTACAACAAAGATTTAAAAGTAGTTAAACAAAAACAACAACAACAAAAAAAAGCATAAACATATGAACAATTAAACAGAACAAACAGTAAAATCTGTGAACAATAAATCTTAAGTCAGAATGTGTAAAAAGAAAACATTCCTGATTTAACACAGAGAATTTAAAGGAAATTATTTAAAATAATATAGAATTATTTTAATAAAATTAATTAAATTAGACAATGTTGTTTAGTTCTTAGTTTGGAACAGTACAGAAAACTTACGTGTATTTGGACAAAAGAAAAATTTTTGTCTCTGGTACTTTTCACGTTGGGTTTTAAAAAATGTGCAAACCAGTATATAATGATATTCATCACCGATAGCCTTCATATTACAAAGATGACATTCAGCCTGAGTTATATCATTTAAAAAACGACCTTCTGTAATAGGGAGCTGATGGTTTCCACAACGAAATTTAGCAAGAAGTATACGATCATGATGATTCAGGTTAGAGACAAGATAACTTTCCAAAGAATTTTCAAATTTAAAGTGACAATAGTTCGAACATAACCTATTACTCCGGATTTCACCATACCAATTTTGCTTATAAATATCATCAATTCTCCAACTAATGGTATTCCTAAGCCAATCAGCATCAATTAACCCAATATTTGGCCACACATAAGAAAATCCACAATTATTTATAATCTCTTTAACTTTTGAAACCCATCTTGATTTAAAAACATCCTTATCAAACATATCTTTAAGTAGTCTGAACATGGCATTGGAGAACTTTTTTTCTTTACCATTAGTAAGATAGCCCAAAAAATGTATTATTCTTTTGTACTTCAATGCTAAGTTGACCCAATTCTCCAAATGCCATACAATTTGCTGTTCTTTTAGATGAAAAAGAAGATGATACTTTATTGATCCCACAATGGGGAAATTACAGTTAACAGAACATCCATCCAAGAAGACAAACAGAACAAACATGGGGAGATAGGTGAACTGTGGTCATGCTGCCCTCCTTCTGGAGGCGCTGCCATTAAAAAGACAGAAACAATAGTGAAAAACATACAGGGATGAGTGAGGAAAAAAAATCATCTCATACTTTGTATACATACACACATACACAGTATAAGGTTACAAAAACCTCCGCGATAGAGGTTAAAGTTTTTAAAAATTTCTTTTGGAACATAATAACTTGATCTAATTTGTTAAAACTTACTTCAGATCCATATAACAAGATGGGTACGATCATTCTGTTAAAGCGTTCACACTGGATATCGATAGGGAGATTTAACTTAAGATCCTTGATTTTCAGACTATACAGTGCACGTCTGGCTTGATTAATTTGTTTATCAATAGCTTTAGTAAAATTACCATTATAATTAAATGTGGTACCTAGATATATATAATCACTACAAGCTTCAATCTTATCAGGGCCAAAATGGAAAATAGGAAGACTCCGGATTTTGTCCCTGGAGATTGCAATAATTTTGGTTTTTGATGTATTTACAGTGAGTTTCCATTCATTGCAGTACTTATAAACACAGTTAAGAGTAAGCTGTAACTCACCCTCAGATTCTGCCATGACACTAGTATCATCCGCGTAAAGAAGTACATATAACCTAATATACACTTCTACCTTCTCACTATTAAGAAACTCAGAAAACTTAGATGCAAGGCTATTTAAACCTTTGTAAGATTGACTCAAATATTTCTCAAAGTCGTTTAAATAAATGGCAAAAAGCAATGGTGAGAGGTTTTCACCTTGCCTTACCCCCACATTACACTGATAAAAATGATTCTGCGGTGAAGTAAATCTAACATAACTGAATCTGTGAAATCAACAATAAAAAATCAAGTTAGTATCTTTACACAAATATACATAGTAATGAGGTCAGAAACATTTGTTCAAGATACAAGACATTGTAAGTTTTTTCAGAAAATAAATTGTTCAAGTAACAGGAGCCAATCTTTTTAAGTTCATCCACACAACAAAAAATAATCTTGTTATCTTTACTGCGTTTCATCTGCGTTGTTCATTTGGTATAGACCCTTTTCACATGACGTCACACAACTTCCATTTGGCCTCGATGCTGGGGATCTTTACTTCCTGTGGATGGAGTTTACACAGTCTAATACATTTGCCACAAATACGGTTTTAGGATATACTATGACATGAAGACAACACGTTCAAAACTGGACAAAGGCTACAAATTCTTCATTGAACATCATGGAGGTACGTGTTATTAGTTAATATGCTAGGACAGCATTAGTCAATTTGTTAGCTAGCTAACATTACGTGACCTTTCTGCTTTGCAAATAGAACGTCTTTGGGCTCTAATCTCAATTAGGTCCTTATAGTATAGACCAGGGTTGCAACATGGTTGCAACATTTTATATATATATAAACATACACACACACACACATATATATATATATATATATATATATGAGCACCCAGCTATTTAAAGATGGTAATGCATTTCTAAGATAAACATAAGAGTGAATAGTAGGTATTGCTTTACATATATGCCCTGTATATTATCTTTGCCTATTTATGATAAACTTTTAGTATTAAAATTTACAGCAGCTAAAACTAACTATTAAAAGAGTTATTTTGTATTACAAACATGTACAGGGAGGTGATTAGTGTGACTGTCATAGTATGAAAGGTCACATGACATAATGAAATCTATGTTGAAATTGACATATCTCACTTTGCAGGTCTTCTTCGAGATCCTCACATCATGGCCAGCAGGGAGAAACACGTCCACTACCAGGGATATACAAGCTGCTGCATGGACTTGAAGGGGATGAGGAGCTGATCCTCTCAGTGAGACAGAGACTCGATCATTTCTATCATGACATCTACATGGATGTCTTCTTAACTTGTAAACCCTGAGGAATGTAGGTTAATATTGAAATGCAATTGATATGCCTTTCGTAAATACATTTTCTCTGCCAATGCAAAATTGACTTAAATTGTGTATGTACTTCACACACACACACACACACACACATATAGTTTTTTCTTTTTTTAAACAATCATTGCTCCATGTACAGTGTTTAATAGAATTATTAAATGTTTGTAATAAACTGCCACAGACCTTGTTTCTACTCACAGTTGTTTTTGACCCTGACTGGTTGTATTTTATGTTTCCTCTGTTCTACCTGTGGAAGCCACTTTAATCTCAGTGCTTTTATTTAGCTTGTATTTTGTATAATAGCTTGAGCTAGCTGTTTGATTCATGGAGCTCATGTTGAAGCCAGGGAGCAGAACTGAACACATGAGTCAACAGTTCTTTACTCTGTTGCCTGTTTTACTTGTCAAATGTTTCTAGAAGATTCAAATGATTCTTTCTCCTTTGATAGGAGAAACTTTGGGGAAAAAGCATCTTTTTTTTAAACGTGCTGTTTTGATTTGCTGTAGTATGTGTTTCTAATCTGATACGGAAAAAAGATCCTGGTGACTTGTAAGCCTTTCCTCCTTTTGTTTGTTACCCCTCTTTTTGCTTTCATACTACACATCTTTGTCAATTGGTCTGGCACTTCTAGGGGAGACAAACTTTCTGGTTTTTTGGTGTGTTGTTCACATGATATTTGCATATTCAAAATAAAACAAGTGGCACAAAAAAGTGATAATTTCTGACATGAGAAATGCTCCCCCCCCCCCCCCCCCCCAATATCATTCCTTTGCTTATGAAGTTTTTGTCATTATCAGGCATGCAATTCAGATAAGATTGAATACATGTTCAATATGAAATGCTACTTTAAAATAAAAACTCTCATTTTGTTAGGAATAGTAAAATAGTGAATATAATCTGTATTTGTGCTCAATCTGTTATAAATTCAATAAATTTCACTTTCAGAAATAATTTTAGACATCTAAAAAAATATATATGAATACAAATGAAATTAGCTGTAGCTCAGGAGGTCACCTACTGATCAGAAGGTCAGTGGTTCGATTCCCGGCTGCTCTGGGCTGCATGCCAAAGTATCCTTGGGCAAGATACTGAACCCCAAGTTGCTCTCTGACGCAAGCATTGGAGTGTGAATGTCATGGAAGTGCTTGTGTGAATTGGTAAATTTAAGCGTGTTGTATGAGTGCTCAGACAGAGTAGAAAAGCGCAATATAAGAACTAGTCCATTTACCAAATAGTTTTGCTTTACATGTACATGCAAAAATCAAGTTAATTCTACTTAAGAAAAATCATTAAGGGCGCTTGGGTGGCTTAGTAGTGAAGCCGGCGACCACATACACACGCCGCGTTGCGGTGCAGGCGGCCCGGGTTCACGTCCTGGCCCGGTGCCGATTTGCCCGCGTGTCTTCCCCTATATCTTTCCCCCATTTCCTGTCTCTCTCCACTGTCACAAAAAGCCGCTGTGGCCAAAAATGGGGAAAAAAGAAAAATCATTAAATACATTTAACAAAATTAAGTAATTTATACAAAGGTTTTTTTGTTTGATCTACATAATGAAATGAAGTTGCTTTTACTTGCTAATTTAATTTACAACATTGAAAAAGTTGAGTGATTTATACAAAGTTTAGTTTTGCTTAATCTACTTGACAAAATTAAGTTCACTTTACTTGGATTTTATATTTCATGTAAAGAAATAAGTAAGTACTTTAAACACAGAAAAGTCTTGCTTGATCAACATGAATAAATTATGCAAATAGTTGCCTTAATTTTATATGTATTAGTTTACTAATCACTTCAGATGAACTTTCAAGTGCAGTCCTAAATTCACTGGCTAGATTAGGGTCCCAGTTAGTCTTTAATTGAACTTCTGGGGTATGATCTCTTTCCACTGGTAAATGAGAAACATCCAACTCATTCAATATGTACCTGGTTTTGATACTTAAATTAATTGGGCAGTGGACATCAGAGAGATTTACGTCGTACATATCAACTTCAAAAGAATATATTTTGGACATCAATTTAGGATTCACAATGGCATAATCAACAGTACTTTTACCATTGGGTTTATAGCAAGTAAATTCACCCACTCCCAAATCGGATCCCATCCTACCATTCACTATCTTTAAATTAAGGGCTTTACACAGTTCAATCAATTTATACCCATTATTATTATTATTCTTATCTTGATTACATCTTGTAGTTGATATGCCTAGTAAATTCATCTCACTACCATCAAACAAAAAATCTTCCCCATACAAGTCCCAAGGAAAGGAGGAATCTTCATCCATATCAGCACAATCAGATAAGCAACTAGTACGGGCATTAAAATCACCTAACAGTAAAACTAAACAATTCCTGTAAATATTATTAATCATAATTAAATCATCAGCTATGACATCAAATGAGTCAACATTATGATAAATAGACTCTTCATGTGGAACATAAACGGCACCCAAAATAAGATTTTCCCTATCTATACCCAAGTGAATTTTAACCCATAACACATTCTCAGAAGCAGTGCTTCAACTACTGAGGTGTGGCTGAAATTTTTTTTTTTTTTCCATGTACACCACCATGTTTGTAAGCTTGGTTTTTCTAACTCTTAGGGATCTACTTAAATCCTGGCCACAGATCATCAACAACATCCGTTTTGGTTTCACTTAGGCAAATAAAATCAAAATTATTCACATAATTATCTAATATTCTTGATCTTATTTTCGATTGTAATCCACAAACATTGATAGCTGAGAATTTCAGTGTTTCGCAATCATCTTGCAGAGTATAATTGTGATCCTGTTTTGTAGAGCTTATAACAGTGCAGGGCTGAAAGGGGTCGAGCCTGTCTTAATCATCCATGTACAATCCAAGATCACAAACTTTATCCTCTGTCCATCCTACTTTAAATAAGTCATCTGGCGTCTCTATGCTTTGCCGCACTTCCTTGCCATTGTCCAGAAATTATCCCATCTGCTGTCCACATCTTGCCATGAAATTTCTCATCATTCCGTAATTCTCTATACATCTTGTTTCTCAGGCTTGTCAGATCGTCCTCAATGAAGACCATATTCTGATTCTGCAAGTCCCTAATCTTTTTTTTGTTCCTCATCAAACTGGATTCAGTGTCCCTCCTTACAAATTTGGCAATAATAGGTCAGGGCCTTTCGCTGCCAGCCACAGCTTGTGAGGAGTCTGTGCGCCGACTGCGGCCTAAGCGATGGCTTACAGTACACTAATATCCGCCTCTGTTATTTTAAGTCCAATCTCACCAGCCAGTTTGCAAACAGTTTCGTCTAGATTTTCATTTGCCATTTCCTCAGTGCCATAGATACGCATTGAATCCTTCCGACTGTATTGCTCGAGGCGGTCCACCTCAAATCTGTTTATTTGCATTTTACATTTCAATCTGTTGTTTGCCTCCTCAGGTTTTTGTATCGATAACTGGCTGTCATTCGGCTGCAGCATGTCCATAAGTTGTTTAATAGATGCACTTGCCGCTGCGGTGACTACAGATATTAGCAACGACTGCACAGCAGATACGACCTGGGTAATGTTCACATCTACGTTTCCCATCACTTTGGAGTTGGTCCCTGTAGCTTTGGAGACATTTCCGTGGTTTTGCACCATTCCGGCGAAATCCTCGTGTCGATTTATGGCTGTCTGGACTGAACTTGTGATGGTCTGCATTATCGCTTCTTCTGAGGTTAAAGAGTCGTCATCTCACACCCCGATTTCTTACACCTTGCCCGGGGTGGGGGTCGGGTGGTTCCTTGGGGCCAGGCTGGCGGCATCTTGGGGTCACTGTTGGCCCTGGGGTGGTTTCCACTCGCCCCATCCTCAGAGGGTGGGTAGCTATGGATGAATGTGTGTCTTTGTATTTGTCACAGTCTTCGTGAGTATGGGTGGGCGAGTGGATGTGTACGTATGGTGTATCTATGTTTATATGTGTGTGGGTGAGTATGTTTGTGCATAAATGTGTACACAGGTTTGCTTGCGGGTGTGCGTGTGTTTGTATGCTTGGCTGGACCTGGGTCTGGGCCTGTGCCTTGCCTCCTGGCCGCTCCTTGCTGGTTGCCTCTCCCCCCTGCCCCCCTGGGGTGTGGGTACCTCCGGGTTCCTGGGTGGGGCTGGATGTTCTGATGTGGGTGGTGGCCTGCTTCCCTGGGGGCTGCGGCGCGGGGCTGCATTGGCTTCTTCAGCGTGGGGGGGGCTCTGTGGGGCTCGGGCAGCCCTTGGGTGCCGGGGGCCCTGGGGCCCTGCTGCCGGCCGTGCAGGGGGGCTGGCCGCTGGGGGGCTGGCTTCTCATTGCCTCAGGTTCTCTGGTGCCCTGCTCCTTGGCTGCGGGGACTCCGTTCTGAGGCCCTCCCTCCCCCGTCTGCTGGGAGGGGTGTACGGTTGTCCTTGGAATGAGTGGCCGTGGGTCTTCGTAGGTCTTGATGGGCTGCTGGTGGCCTGGGCTACCTGGGGTTCTCTTTGCCTGCCTCTAGCCATTGGTGGGCGGGGCTGAGGCTTTCTGCCTTCATGGTAAGCACATTTCATGAACAAAAACATACACCCACATAATAACACAAATGGTTGGTTTGTGTAACTATGCTTATTCTTTTATTTTGTTTTCGCCACACAATCTTTAATTTTGCAATATTGTCAATATCTTATGTTTAACAAGTGACAAACTATTGGTTTACCTACTTGCACTCTTTCCTGTTTATTTTTTCTATTTTCTCACCTTTTTTTTTTTTTTTTTTTCTCTCTTTTTCCCTCTTTTCCTTTCTCTTTCTTTCTTTTCTCTTTCT
>CM024208.1:482561-572561 GCA_013435755.1 Amphilophus citrinellus
TCACATCCAAGATTCTGGCTCTCACCACCTGTAACTTCTTCTTTAAGAAGCTCTTCTGTCCTCCACTCGTTACCTGTATTAATGGCACCTGTTTGACCTCATCATCTGTATCAAAGACACCTGTCCACAGCCTCAAACAGTCAGACCACAAACTCAACCATGGCCAAGATCAAAGAGCTGTTGAAGGACACCAGGAAGAACATTGTGGACCTGCACCAGGCTGGGAAGAGTGAATCTACAAGAGGCAAGTAGGTTGGTGTGAATAAATCAACTGTGGGAGCAATTGTAAGGAAATGGAAGACATACAAGACCATTGATAATCTCCCTCGATCTGGGGCCCAACGCAAGATCTCGTCCCATGAAGTCAAAATGATCATGAGAACAGTGAGCAAAACTCCCAGAACTCCACAGAGGGAACTGATGAATGACCTGCAGAGAGCTGGGACCAAAGTAACAAAGGCTACCATCAGTAACACACTACGCCGAGATCATCCTGCAGTGCCTAGCCAGTCTCCAGACCTCAACCCCACAGAACATTTGTGGAGGGAGTTGAAAGTCTGTGTTGCCCAGCGACAAAACATCAGTGCTGTAGAGGAGATCTGCATGGAGGAAGGGGCCAAAATACCAGATACAGTGGGTGCAAACCTGGTGAATACTTACAGGAAACCTTTGACCTCTGT
This sequence comes from Amphilophus citrinellus, assembly GCA_013435755.1. Taxonomy (NCBI): domain Eukaryota; kingdom Metazoa; phylum Chordata; class Actinopteri; order Cichliformes; family Cichlidae; genus Amphilophus; species Amphilophus citrinellus. The sequence goes on from CM024208.1 coordinate 483,242, forward strand.
CATTGCCAACAAAGGTTACGTCACAAAGTATTGAATTGAACTTTTGTTATTGACCAAATACTTATTTTCCACCATGATTTACAAATAAATTCTTTAAAAATCCTACAATGTGATTTCCTGGATTTTTTTGCTCTTATAGTTGAAGTGTATGATGGGAATTACAGACCTCTCTCATCTTTCTGTGTAGGAGAACTTGCACCATCAGTGGCTGACTAAATACTTTTTTGCCCCACTGTACCTGAGAACCAAATTGCGTCACAATGGGTGAAAAATTTATTCTGATATGAATTTTAAAAATTTGGGAATGATGACACAGGAATCTTTAAATGTGGGAAATGTTTTGGTCACCAAATACCATAATAGGTTCCCCCTAAAGAATGTTTCCAAAAAGTTTTATGATTTGGTTCAAAACTTTTAAGATTGGGATTTTTCAAATGTTTGAAAGTTTTTGGTGACCTTACCCACTGGCAGGTGTGCTTTCCCACTGGCATTGGCACAGTGGGTAAGCGCTCGCCTTGCAGCTGGAGGGTTGCTGGTTCAAGCCCCTGTCCCTTTGCTGTGTTGTGTCCTTGGGCAAGACACTTAAACCACATTGCCTAACGGTAGCGTCGGCCTCTGGCTGCATGACCGCAGATGCTCATCTCTGGATGAGTGATCTGGAACGATCATTTCATTGTGTGCCTTGTGCGCACAGCAGCACAGTGTCCTTAAATATCGTCCCTTTAGAATTATAAGTTCTATCTGACATTTCTGTGAAAACTGACTTATTGTCATATTTTTATTCTCTGACCACTTATCAACAATATGTAAGAGATTTTTTTTCAATTATATATAATTTTGGCCATTTTATTCACAAAACAAAGAGGTTCTATCTGCAAAATCAAGCTTTAACTTGGTATTATAAGGTTCTATCTGTGAGCCAATTGGACCTTGAAATGTTCACAAGAGAGCCAATCAGGTTGCTTCTGTTTTGTAATACTGGTGCCTGGCACAATGTTAAGCAAAGGAGCAGAGCAGATGTAGGAGAAAAAATTTCATGGAAAGCTGGGGCTGTTTACAAGACAGCTAAAGGTTGAAGATTTAAAAAATGAATTGACAACAGACAGAAGTATTAATGGCAGGAAAACTCTGAGCTTTTGATAACTTTAGATCGCACCCCCTCCCCCCCAAAAAAACAAAAAAACAAAACAAAAACATTTACACATTTAATTGGATTTTGATATTACTGATTTAGAATACATATAGGATGTGTTTCATAATCATGTGTGAACAAGACTTATTCTATGCCTCATCAAGTAAAGTATGGCGGCGCCCTGTGCGGCTGCGGCTGCATGAGCTCGCAATAGGACCGGACTTTTTAATTAAAATATGCCACATAGGATTTTAGAATCAGTTAAAAAAAAAATAATAGGGTGTTAGTGTATGATCGTCAACATCTGTTGAAATTACGTATTTTTAGCGATTTCGGCTCCATTACCAGGACTACTAAGAAGTGGCTGCGCAGCTTCGGAGTGCTACGAAAAGACCCAGGGGCCTACGGAGCAGTGGACTCGACCAGCAGAACCAGCCGACAGAGGAGCAGGCGGAGGCGTTGCGACCATAAGCGGAAGCGCGGCTGTCGAGCAGGGCTAACAGCTAAGCTAAAAGCAAACCCTTACGGAACGCCGCTTCCTTCCATCTTTCTCTCCAACGTTCGCTCTCTGGAGAACAAAATGGATCATCTGCAGCTGGAATTATCTACTAAGCCAGAGATGGGAAGCTGCTGCGTAATAATTTTGACAGAGACATGGCTTAACCCATCAATCCCGGATAATGCTGTAAGCATCGAGGGGCTAACCATATTCCATGCTGATAGGAGCTGCACTTTCAGCGGAAAATCCCGAGGCGGAGGTCTGTGTATATACATGAATAACAAGTGGTGCAGGAACGCTAAGTTTGTCTCAAGCCATTGTTCACCGGACATTGAGTTGATGACTGTAATCTGCAGACCATTCTATCTGCCTAGGGAGATTACTCTAGTTTCCATCACTGCTGTTTATGTGCCTCCTAGTTCTAATACAAAGGAAGCTATGAGTGTTCTCTACCGTACCATCAGTGAGTTGCAATCAGGCCACCCTGAAGGCTTTTTCATTGTTGCTGGGGATTTTAACCAGGCTAATATGAAGACAGTTCTTCCAAACTTCCATCAACATGTGGACTGTGCAACCAGAGGTATGAACACATTAGATTTGGCCTACACCAACATGAAGGGTGCATTCAAGGCAGCCCCCCGCCCCCACCTATGCTCTTCAGACCATTTATCTGTTATGCTAATTCCTGCATATAAGCCCCTGCTGATCAGAGAAAAACCTACAGTGAGGCAGGTGAGGGTGTGGCCTGAGGGGGCTATGGAGGCATTACAAGACTGTTTTGAATGCACTGAATGGGATATGTTCAAGAAAGCTGCCACTTACAGTGACCACATCAACATGGATGAGTATGCCATGACTGTGTCAGCATATATAAACAAATGCATGGAGGACGTCAGCGTCACAAAGACCATCACCACCCATGCCAACCAAAAATCATGGATGACCAATGAAGTACGCAAAATGCTCAAAGCCAGAAACTCAGCCTTCAAGTCTGGTGATGAGAATGCATTGAGAACAGCGAGAGCCAATTTAAATCGTGCTATTAGATTAGCAAAGCGGGCTCATGGGAAAAAAAATTCATGATTTTTTTCTCAACTCCTCTAACACCAAGGACATGTGGCATGGCATACGGACCATTACAAATTATAAGGTGGCCCCTTCTGCGGGTGATGATGAAGTGGACTTTTTAAATGGACTAAAGAACTTTTTTGGGAGATTTGAGGAACTAAATAACACCCCGGCAGTAAGAGCTGTTCCCCATCAGGATGAGGAGGTACTTTGTCTCGACATCGCTGATGTGCGGAGGACTCTGAGGAGAGTCAACACACGGAAGGCCCCTGGCCCCGACAACATAATGGGTCAGGTCCTCAGGGAATGTGCAGACCAGTTGGCTTATGTTCTAACAGACATTTTTAACACCTCACTGGATCTAGCCAAAGTCCCGTTATGTTTTAAGTCCGCTGTCATCATCCCAGTGCCAAAAAAACCTCATATCTCATCTCTAAACGACTACCGGCCTGTTGCACTAACTCCAATCATGATGAAGTGCTTTGAGAGGTTGGTTAGGGAGCACATCATCTCCAGACTGCCCACCACATTTGACCCCTTCCAGTTTGCCTACCGGCCAAACCGCTCCACTGAGGATGCCATCTCCTCTGCTCTTCACCTGAGCCTTGCACATCTGGAGGAGAAAAACACTCATGATGCTGTTCCTGGATTTCAGTTCGGCGTTCAACACCATAATTCCACAGCATCTGGTGAACAAACTGGAATCCCTGGGCTTCAGCACCCCTCTGCGGAACTGGCTGCTGGACTTCCTCACTGAACGACCACAGTCAGTAAGAATTGGACAGAACATCTCCAATGTCATTACCCTTAGCACAGGATCCCCTCAAGGATGTGTACTGAGCCCCCTGCTGTTCACCTTGATGACTCACGACTGTGTCCCTAAGTCTGCCACCAACTACATCGTGAAGTACGCAGACGACACTACAGTGGTGGGCCTCATCAAGGAAGACAACGATCTGGCATATAGAGAGGAAGTCGAGCTGTTGGCGGGTTGGTGTAGTGCCAACAACTTGATTCTGAATGTGGATAAAACAAAAGAGATTATCATCAACTTCAGGAAAAACCAACCCAGACATGCTCCACTTTGCATTAACACCAAGGCTGTGGAGGTGGTCAACAGTGTAAAGTTCCTGGGGGTGCACATCACAGACAACCTCACCTGGTCTGTAAACATCATGTCACTGGTCAAGAGGGCACAGCAGCATCTGCACTTCCTGCGGAAAATGAGGAGAGTCCACCTGCCCCCACCCATCCTCATTACATTTTACAGGAGCACCATAGAGAGCATTTTGACGAGCTGCATCTCTGTGTGGTGTGGAGGCTGCAGTGCCTCCGACTGGAAGAATGTGAGGAGAGTGGTGAGGACAGCGGGGGAAATCATCGGGTTTTCTCTTTCCTCCATTCAGGACCTCGCAACAGTGCGCTGCTTATCCCCAGCACACAACATCATCAGTGACCCCTCGCATCCTCACTGTGGACTGTTTTCCCTGCTGGCTTCTGGTAAAAGATTCAGGAGTATTTGGTGCAGGACCACCAGGTTCTGTAACAGTTTTTTCCCCCACGTCATTAGACTGCTGAACTCTCAACATAAAGGACGTTTTCAAGGATGACTGAGCCTTATGCCATCTGCGCATTGATTATCTACCTCCCCTATATTTATGTTTAAGAACAATTTTTTTTTCTCTCATTCACTGGCCACTTTATACTTATTCACGCTGTTATTTATATTATGCTGTTATTTATAGGGTGTGTATATATATATATATATATATATATATATATATATATATATATATATTAGGGCTGCAACGATTCATCGATTAAATCGATTAAATCGATTCTAAAAATTTATCGACACAAATTTACTGTGTCGATGCTTCGTTTAAATTCTGCAGTGCTCAGCTGTCTCGGTGTAAGCGGCGCTCCTCACTAGCATTAGCAGCATTAGTGCTCCGTCGTCTTTTTGTGGGTTTATTGGTGGCTGGCAAACCAACATAGAACTGCATTACCGCCACCTACTGGACTGGAGTGTGAATCACGCACACACACACACACACACAAACACACACAGAGATTCTAAAAAGCTCTCCATCGCTGCGATGGATTTCCTTTAACACAGAGTGGATCATCTAGAGTTGCCACCTGTCTCGTAAAATACAGAACCCCGTATGTTACGGGACTCCGTGGAATACGGCTCCGTAACATGCGGGGTTCCGTACTTTACGGGACGGGTGGCATCTATTGCTGATATTCATTTCCACGCCTCCACTGCTCTCTGTGTGTCTTGTGTGTGTTGTGCTCGCTGACAATTTCAGCTGTTATTTTTGTCTTTACTTCAGCTGTAGCTACCAGAACTGGTTTGCTAGCGAGCGCGGGCCATTAGCACTAGCGATGGCTCGGTACCGGAAGGCCCGCCCCCCAGGACCGGGGGGCTCCGTCAAAATATTTTTTTTTAATCCCTTATTAGTGACTAAATATAGACCTGCAGTAGAAACGTATTTTTGGGAATGCTTGTGAATACAAAGCATTACAACATTACTCACACATGCGCCATGGCTCCCGCAGCCAGGAGTTTTTCAAAACACTCATAGCAGGCAGCGGCTTTAACTGCGCAAGCGCAAAGAGACGGTGAGCTCAAATAGTGCAAAAGGAAATGTTTTTCCAGCATCCAAAACAGCAGCTTTTTCTTTTAGTGACCACCATTAAAATCTTTACTGGGAAACAGCTGGAGGTCCTTCATCAAGCACCTGATCAGCAAGTGTTAAGGTGAAGAAAAGAGAACTTTGTAGCTGCTCCATCCACCGCTGTTTGTTAACACGGCGAAAAACTGCAGTACGGAAGTTAAAATATGCAGATAAACTGTTAATAAAAAATGTATTTCTTATCCGATTACTCGATTAATCGATGGAATAATCGATAGAATACTCGATTACTAAAATAATCGTTTTATGCAGCCCTAATATATATACATGTATTTAGATAGGCAGATGTGTATTTATGTATTTATCCTATAAACCTATACTTAATATTCCTGGTGCTACATCTTTACATTTTTAGATATTTACATACTTTTTGTTTATTCTGCGATGCCATCTATCATATTATGTAAACTTTTAAATTTATGCTGGTATATATTTTATTGTTATTTTTTTTTTTATATCTCTGTGCGAGCTAAATGCAACGAAATTTCGTTCTGCGTACATTTGGGTGTATAATGAATGACAATAAAGGTTGTCTATCTATCTATCTATTTTTGCGAAACAGGGTACAACAACTTTAAAGCTTAATATCTCAAAACTGGTCAGAATGTAGAACCTTGTAATTCAGAGGGGACGACATGTCTTTAAAGGTAAATGTCTGCATCACAGAGTGAAACGCAGGCATGGAAACATGAAGAGAACACTTGGTGATCTGGATACTGAGGACAGTTTACACTCAGTAGCTGAGTTCAGATCTGTGTCTGTGAAAGAAATCACTGTGCTGCAGATTCTGAGCTATATTTGCAGCAATGATTTAGCTTCACATGTAAAACTACCTCAGCATTGCTGAACAACTCATGGTGTCAGTACCAATGATTGTAGCAAGTGGAGAGAGAAGTTTATCATACCAAAAGCTGATCAATGATCTCTGAGCACCCAAGTATCAGAGGGTGAAGCTCTACACAGGGAGACCTGATGAGACTGAATAAATGGTGAGTCATTTAGCATAAATATCATGAGTAATGATAATATTAATAATGAATAAATGACTTATTTTACTCAGTGTGTATTAGATAGAAGGCCACTTATATCTTCATCAATCAGTGTGTGACTCTGCTCCCTCTCTGTCTCTGTGCTGTTTGTTCTTTAGGCCTTTGGTGAGCTGTCCATGGTGCTGAACGAGCACAAATCACTGTTTGGAGGAAACTACCTGTAATTAGGGCCTGAGCATGACCTGTGTGAAGGCTCTATTGTATCTCTGCTTTTGATTATTTACGCAAATGAATTGCTTTTTTGAGGGCCAAAATATGCTCAAAATCTCATGAAATTTTGCACACATGTCAGGTCTTGTGAATATTTAAGCATTTTAATGGTTTCAGGCATGGTCCTTTCAAAATGGCTCTACAGTGCCACCTTTAGTACAATTCCCACTGCTGTGTTTCACATACATGTATGAAATTTGGTACACATATGTAACATGTCCAGACGAACAAAAATGACCACTGCGTTCAATACCCTGAACCCGACAGGAAGTCTGTCATTTCATGAAATAAATCGTCGATTTTAGCGATTTCCTGCCTTCATAATTTCTCTAATAACTCAGTTTTTGGATTTTATCAGATTCATATATGTTTTCTCTAATCTACACACCAGGGGAGAATCTAAATTTTTAAAAAATGGTGAGTTTTTGCCAGGGGGCGCGGCCTTGATGCCATGGTAAATTTCAATCATTCACCATGAAATTTTGATTGGATTATGTAAATATGAATGAGAGCCAATCTAGATCAAACTTATTCAGTAGGAGGAGCGTCCGCCCCTGAACACAGTGCCACCTAGTGGGACCAGGAAGTGTCATGTTTTACACTTTGAGGTATGGAGTTGGTCTTACATTGTTTTCAAAGCTGTGAGTTTTCACCAAAGGGCGTGACCCTGATGGGATGGCAACGTTTGATGTTTCGCCATAAAGACAAAAAGGGCTGTAACTCAAAGCCAATCTGCATCAAACTTGGGTGGTTTGATAAGCCTCCTACTCTGAACACATTTATATGCATGAAGTTCCTAAACATTAGAGCGCCACCTAGTGGGACCTGGAAATATCATGACACACCATGTTTTTTGCATAGCCCCAGAGCTACATTTTATCTACATATCTGAAATTGTGCAGGCTCATGTAACATCCTAAGATGTACAAAAAAGTCTCTTGGACCCATACCCAACACCCTACAGGAAGTCAACTATCTTCAAATTAAGGTGTCAATTTTTGCCATTTTCAGGCCTGCTATTTGAATAATATCCTCCTAGGGTATTTGACCCAGTGAGACAAAAATGGCTCAGTATCATCTAGACAAGTAAGGCAACAAAATTTGTCCAAGGTTTTGTAGAATATTCAACAACTTTGTCACACCAGGCCCATGAAGTTGGCCTTAGTTTTTCTCTCTCGACACAAAATTGTTTGTACACTCATTCACACATGCTTTGCCCGATCAGCCTAAAAATGTAATCACTCATGTACAGACCCAGGCTGAACCCATAACTACAGATTCAAGGCTATAGAGGCAATAGGGCCCCCTACAGAAGCAAATGAAAATTTGTATGGTGGTCCACAGAACTAGTTGCAACATTCTTGACAACATCCTTGTCAGGATGCGGTATTGTTGTTGCTGTGGTGCCCTCCCTCTGTTTCCTTTTCCTCCAGGAGGCAGGCAGCATGGAGTTCCTCCGCCCCTCTAGGGTGGGACTGGTGGTCAGGGCTGTCACACCTGTTTCTTGTTTGGTGGCCATCAAAGCAGCATTTACGGCTCAGCCTGATTCCCCAGCTTTTTCCCCAGAGTGTCTGCGATTGGGGAGTAGGAACTCCAGGCCTCCTTGTGGATTTTGCTCTTCTGCTCATGCCTCTGTGTTTTTCTAGCACCAATGCTACTAGGTTCAACTCTGTTTGCATTTGCCAGTGTTTTTGGATATTCCCACCCACCTTACCTTCTGGATCGACCTCATCACTACCCGTTGCCTGCCTGCCCTCCTGGACAACCTCAAGGCTTCCGCAGCAACTCCATATCTCTTCCACAGATTTCACAAGACCGGCTGACAAGTAAGATCCTCTGCATCATCCTGGAATTGTCTGTGAAACTTCTTGCTGGCAAACATTAACTTATCCTTCTCTCTATCCAGAGTGGCATCCTCTCCCCACCTTGTGTTCCCTCCATGCTTCTTTCCAGTGAATGAACGCGCTACCAGACGCTCCCCTGGGATTTCCCCCCCCCACCTGGCATTCTGACTTTATTTTCTGTTGTTGTAAATAAACTAGGGGTGGGACTTTAACGCATTAATTTCGATTAATTAATTACGGGGAAATTAACGAATTAAAAATTTTAACGCATTTTAATCGCACTTTGCACCGTGGAATGTTTCTCAGTGCACGAGTTCCAGGCATACAGATTATATCGACGCACAATGTCCAAATTCAGGGGCTGCATCCTTCGAAGGACCCGGCCCACGTAGTCCTTCGCAGCCCACGAAGACCGCAAAGATTGAAGTGAGCGGCTAGCCTTCATATCAGCGTCACCTGCCCTCACCTCTGCGTAGTACATGTCGCCTAGCAACCGTGAGTGTGAAGCACAGCTGTGTAAAAGCAGCTGGTTAAACGGAGAACGAACTTTTTCTCCTTTTTGTGGTTTAATTTTAAGTCTTTAATTCAAAATAAGCTGTTAAAACAAGCATAACACATTTCAACACCAAGGAATACAGCTGAGAGAATGATTAATTTCCAACTATATTAAGTGAGACATTAATGTTGACTAAAACTATCCAGTTATGATGCTTAACTTTAATTTCAGGAGTTTGCTTATCACAGGAGCACTTCCACCCTTCGTTGGTCTGTGTAGTAGACTGGTGGGAAAATAAAATTTTGAAGTTTAAGCTTATGTATATTGATTCATTCATCAACCAAACTTAAATTAATATTTCTCATGTTAAATATTAAAATGTGATTAAAATGCGATTAATTTTTATTAATTAATTACAAAGATTCTAATTAATTCGATTAATTTTTTTAATTGAGTCCCACCCCTAAAATAAACATTGTGCAGTTACCTCCTGCTGTCTTGTCCAAGTTTGCATTTGGGTCCTCCTTTTGCCCTCGGCTGTTAGCCGTGACAATGCTGATCAAAAAAGTCAATCAGACGCATGCCCCATTTTGCATGCCGCATCCGTGACCACACCCCAAATACTGCATTGGGTTTACATGGAGAGCAAAAGATTTAGTTTCCCTTAAATATATGAAATTGATTACAGACATTCTGTACACCATCACGATCAAAAAACCTCCAAGCACAGCATGGGTCAATGTGCGTGGGCCCAATCATCGCTGCTTGCGGGATTAATTTTCCTTTAGATTTCTTCGGTGCTCATTTACTCACTTTTAATTCCTGAGCACAATTAAATGTTACTTTGATTAATTTGAGGGAATCGTTGATGATACTTTTATTTCTTTCTGTGAATTTTGGGAACATCCATGTTTCTCATCATTCTGCTGCAATTATGGCATTATTTCAAATTATAATTCAGCAAATTCATCAGATTATTTGTATTTCTTTTCTTTTGTGTAAAAATTGACAAAACACATTTAAAATGAAATTCAAAAACATATACTTACTGAACTGGATTTCGAACTTTTGTGTTTTTTTTCTCTCTCATTTTAAATGGGGGGTAGGACCTCTTTTGGCCGTCAGGTGCCTAAGGCTGCCACTGAAACAGCATCAGTTTTAAAATATTTGATCCTGGATTATAAGTAGATGGGAAAGTGGAAGCGGCAGTTCATAAAAATGGCTACCATCACCAGCAGGTTGGCCAGGAGTACAATAACACATACTGTCAAGCCCAGTCCGATGACAATATAGTCCCGTGTATTCCATCCCACGTAGGAGTCGTAGGGGTCGGGTGCAGTGTGTGTCAGGCGGTGGCCGAGGGTGGAGGCCCTGGCGGACCGATCCCCGGCTATCGAAACTGGCTATTGGTACATGGAATGTCACCTCTCTGGTGGGGAAGGAGCCTGAGCTAGTGCGTGAGGTTGAGAGATACCAGCTAGGTATAGTTGGGCTCACCTCAACGCATGGCCTGGGCTCTGGAACCAGTCTCCTGGAGAAGGGCTGGACTCTGTTCCAGTCTGGCAGCGAGCTGGGGTGGGCATTTTTGTATCCCCCCCAGCTTGCTGCCTGTACGTCGGAGTTTTCACCGGTGGACTAGAGGGTAGTTTTCCTGCGCCTTCGGGCTGGGGAATGGGTCCTGACTGTTGTTTGCGCTTATGCGCCGAATGACAGCTCAGAGTACCCACCCTTTTTGGAGTCGCTGGGCGGGGTGCTGGAGAGTGCTCCATCTGGTGACTCCATAGTCTTGCTGGGAGACTTCAACGCTCATGTGGGCAATGACAGTGAAACCTGGAGGGGCGTGATTGGGAGGAACGGCCTGCCCGATCTGAACCCAAATGGTGTTTTGTTATTGGACTTCTGTGTAAACCACAGTTTGTCCATAACGAACACCATGTTCGAACATAAGGATGTCCATAAGTGCACATGGCACCAGGACACCCTAGGTCGCAGGTCGATGATCGATTTTGTAATCGTATCATCAGATCTGCGGCCGTATGTTCTGGACACTCGGGTGAAGAGAGGAGCTGAGCTGTCAACTGATCACCACCTCGTGGTGAGTTGGATCAGGTGGCGGGGGAAGATGCTGGACAGACCTGGCGCACCAAAATGTATTGTGAGGGTGCGCTGGGAACGCCTGGCAGAAGCCCCAGTCCGGGAGATCTTCAACTCCCACCTCCGGCAGAACTTCGACAGCATTCCGAGGGAGGCTGAGGACATTGAGTCCGAATGGACCATGTTCCGCACCTCCATTGTTGAGGCTGCTGCTCAGAGCTGTGGCTGCAAGATGGTTGGTGCCTGTCGTGGTGGTAACCCCCGAACCAGATGGTGGTCACCGGAGGTCAAGGGAGCCATCAAGCTGAAGAAAGAGTCCTATCGGGCTTGGTTAGCCTGTGGGACTCCAGAGGCAGCTGACAGGTATCGGCAGGCCAAGCGGAATGCAGCTCGGGCAGTGGCCGAAGCAAAAACTCGGGTGTGGGAGGAGTTCGGTGAGGCTATGGAAAAAGACTTTCGGACGGCATCGAAGCGATTCTGGCAAACCGTCAGGAGACTCAGGAGTGGAAAGCAATGCTCCACTCACACAGTTTATAGTGCGGGTGGGGTGCTGCTGACTTCAACTGAGGCTATAGTCGGACGGTGGAAGGAATACTTCGAGGACCTCCTGAAGCCCACTGACACGCCTTCTGTAGTGGAAGCAGAGTCTGGGGACGAGAAAGATGACTTGACCATCACTGGGGGTGAGGTCACTGAGGCAGTTAAACAACTCCTTGGTGGCAAGGCCCCTGGGGTGGACGAGATTCGCCCTGAGTTCCTGAAGGCTCTGGATGTTGTAGGGCTGTCTTGGTTGACACGCCTCTGCAAAATCGCGTGGAGATCTGGGGCAGTGCCATTGGATTGGCAGACCGGGGTGGTGGTCCCCATCTTTAAGAAGGGAGACCGGAGGATGTGCTCCAACTTTCGGGGGATCACACTCCTCAGCCTCCTCGGTAAGGTCTATGCCAGGGTGCTGGAAAGGAGGGTCTGTCCGTTAGTCGAACCTCGGATCCAGGAGGAACAATGCGGTTTTCGTCCTGGTTGCGGAACGCTGGACCAGCTCTTTATCCTCTCAAGGATATTTGAGTGTGCGTGGGAGTTTGCCCAACCAGTCTACATGTGCTTTGTGGACTTGGAGAAAGCATTCAACCGTGTCCCTCGGGGTATCCTCTGGGAGGTCCTGCGGGAGTATGGAGTGTCTGGCCCGTTGTTGCGGGCCATTCAGTCTCTGTACAACCGCAGTGAGAGCTTGGTCCGTATAGCCGTTAATAAGTCGGATTCGTTTCCTGTGGGTGTTGGACTCCGTCAGGGCTGCCCTTTGTCACTGATTTTGTTCATAATTTTTATGGACAGAATTTCTAGGTGCAGCCAGGTGGCAGAAGGCTTCTTCCTTGGTGGCCTCAGAGTCTCATCACTGCTCTTTGCAGATGATGCAGTCCTGTTGGCTTCATCAGGGGGAGGCCTCCAGCTCGCAGTGGAATGGTTCGCAGCCGAGTGTGAAGTGGCCGGCATGAGAATCAGCACCTCTGAGTCTGAGGCCATGGTCCTCAGCCGGAAAAGGGTGGAGTGCCCTCTCCGGCTCAGGAACGAGTTCTTGCCCCAAGCGGAGGAGTTCAAGTATCTCGGGGTCTTGTTCACGAGTGATGGGAGAAGGGAGCGGGAGATCGACGGATGGATCGGGGCTGCTTCTGCAGTGATGCGGACGTTGCACCGGTCTGTCGTGGTGAAGAGGGAGCTTACTGTAAAAGCGAAACTCTTGATTTACCGGTCGATCTATGTTCCTACCCTCACCTATGGTCACGAGCTTTGGGTAGTGACCAAAAGGATAAGATCACAAATAGAAGCGGCAGAAATGAGTTTCCTTCGAAGGGTGGCTGGTCTCTCCCTTAGAGATAAGGTGAGGAGTGCAGCCATCCGGGAGGGGCTCAGAGTAGAGGAGCCAGTTGAGGTGGCTTGGGCATCTGATTAGGATGCCTGCTGGCCGCCTCTTGGGTGAGGTGTTCCGGGCATGTCCCACCGGGAGGAGGCCCCGTGGACACGCTGGAGAGATTATATCTCTCGGCTGGCCTGGGAACACCTTGGGGTCCCTCTGGATGAGTTGGAGGAGGTGGCTGGGGAGAGGGAAGCCTGGGCTTCTCTGCTTAGGCTCCTGCCCCCGTGACCCGGCCCCGGATAAGCGGAAGAGAATGAATGAATGAATGGATGAATGAATGGATGAATGAATGAATGAATGCATGAATGGATGGATGGATGGATGGATGGATGGATGGATGGATGGGTTAAAAGTAGTTTGTAGCCTTCCACAAGCTTCTCACAGTGGGTTTCTGGAATTTTGTTCCAACTGCTGGATCTGGATCAGGATTTTAGGACTCCTCTCTAACACATGATTTTTAAACTTATGAACACATTCATTCATTTTCCTTCCTGCCTCTGTTTACTATAGTTGTGTGTCTGTGAGTGTGGTATTTGTGGTGTGTGTGATGTGTGTCAGTGGGGTTTGGCAGTTCTGGTGGTTCCTGCTCCTCCTCAGCTGGAGCACCTGCAGTAACTGATAATCAGTCCAGCTCATCAGTTTGGAAGAATTTGACTCCATTTTTACTGAGAGCAGCTTTAATTCTGACATGTTGGATTTTCTCTCATGAACTGCTCTCTTCCAGCTCTTTCTCACAGTTTTTGTTGGACTCTGTTGGACTTGGTTGTTCCAAAGCACTATTTTTAACAGCAGGCATGGGCGCTTTGTGCTCCAACTAGGCTGCCGGAGCTGATCGAGGACACTCAATACAACACTGATGATTCCAGCAGACCTGCCACAGCACATTTCAGAAGCATCCCTGAAGCATCTCTTTGCTCCACTAAAAATAACTCTGGGTCTGTTTTTACAGAAGCTCCATCAAGCTGCAGCAAACAGAGGAAAATGGGCAGAGCAGCAGAAACAGCAAAGGAAATCCTGTCAGTGTTCAGAATAGAAGAGCCTGTGCAGACCAACATGGTTCACTTCTAAATACAGCAGCTGTGGTTTGAAGGCTGCAACAAAACCACATCAGAAAGGTGTGGGAGCATCACTGATGGATCAATGGACTGGTACTTATAGAGGGATTTTCTACTCTGAGCACTCAAAGCAGTTTTTCCTACAAGGCACATTCAGAGATTCACACACATTCAAACAGCACTTTATTCTCTGCCTTGAAGCATTTTCTTCTTTCTATCAGGCTCACACTCACACTCAGATGATGCACTGGAGAAAACTGGAGTCAGTCCATCATCCTTTAGTCCAGATCCAATCCATGTGGACTAAAGTAGTGGACTGACCAACAGATTGACATTAACATCAGAGCCATGCTGCTAGTGTGGCTAAAAGAAAAGAGAAGCAGAGACAGTCATGTTGATATGAACATTAGAGAAACTCATCATGGAGCTGAAATATGATCCTGCTTCATCATTTGGACTCATTCACCTCAGCTGACACATTCAGCAGCAGACAGGTTTTTGTATCAGTCTGTCTCACTGTGGGAGGAGGATGGATCTGGCTCTTTGGCTCTGGAACCAAACTGAGTGTAACAGGTAAGAACAAACATTTATTTTCCTTCAGTTGTTTTATTGTAGAAGTTGAAAATGTGTTTAAAGTCAGTTTGTGCTGCTTCAGGCTTTACATGTTAGTTTGTTCATAATTAGTAGAGAATTCATCTGCAGCCATTGTTCCATAAGAAAAGCTCAATAATCTCTGAAAACATGTTTAAATCTCACTGAACAACTAAAGTTATTCTTTATTTCTGCAAATATTAGTGATGTTACAGATATTTAGGATTTGATCATCTCAGTAATTCTGCACCATCTGCTGCTTTCTGACAGCAACATCAGAGTAGATGGAGAAAAGAGTTTGATGTAAATTTAAACTCAGAAAATTTGAACTTTAATTGTGTCAAAGAGAATTTTTTGAATGATTTTATAGTCATATTTACTCTGTAATTAATTCAAAGAGTCTTTTTTTTCTTTGGAAATGAATGAAAATATTAGTAATGATGAACTTAGAGAATAAAATGATCCCCTACAAATGTTTGATAAAATATGATGTTGTTAAACTCAGATTTGTGTTTGATGTGTGAGTCTAAACTGCACATGACAGTAAAAACATTTAGTTTCATTTTGTTGTTTATTGTGAAAATGTAGAAAATAAGTTGACAGTAAAAATCTGCTGCTTCTACATTTATGTTAGTTTGTTGATGATGTGCAGAGAGTTCAGCTGCAGCCACACAGAAAGTCCTAAAGCCTGAAATTACTGATATTAATAAATCTTTGTTTCCTTTAAGAATGAGTCATAATGCAAGTTGGAGCCAAAGATAAGAAATTAAATCTGAAATGAAGACGACTGATACACATTTTTATTTGTGTGTAATAATTGAATGTACTCACAAAACAATGTATATGTTTATTATATTTGTATCATAGTGATATTAAATGACACATGAGGACATTTGGATATTAAAATGTTTTTAAAGGAAAGTATTTGATGTAATTGTCATTTTATGTAATCATGATAAATCTGATTTAAATAAAGAGAGATGTGTACAAGAATATTTATGGAAAAAATGGTAAATATAATTATACTACATTATGTTGAGTTATTATTAAATTGAATTCTAGCTGTATAACATCTATTTTAAATTCTGCAGCCATGACGTGCTGACTGTGTTTGATCTGAAGCTGAATCCAGTGTATGTAGTGAACTTTGTGCTGTATTGATGAGTAGTTTAGTGATCAGAGTCCATGTAGTTTCCAGGATCAGACTGAATGCAGTGCAGTGCTGGAAGCTGCTGCTGACTGTGTGAATGTGTGTCTGTGCTGCTTGTTGCTGCTGTCAAACTTCAGATGAGCAGGTAGTGAAGCCCGTGGTGAGCGTGTACCCAGCAGCATCCAGAGCCCACCTGGAGGGGAGCAGCTCCCTGCTGTGTGTGGCCTCAGCCATGTTTCCTCCTCTGGTCCAGTTCTCCTGGAAAAGACAGAAGAAGAACGGCGGGCTGGAGGAGCTGCCCCCTGCTGAGGGAGAGCAGCTGGAGCTCAGAGAGTCGGGACGCAGCGCCTCCATCTTACTGATCCCTCAGAACGGCACATGGAAATACAGCTGCTCCGTCAAGCACGAGGGGGGCACAGTGGAGGCCCAAACACAAGAAGGTAATGAAGGCTCGCTGACTGTGTTCAGCTTCAGGGATTCAGCTTCATGTGGAGATGCTGTCAAAGAGAGCAGAGGAGCAGAGGACTGACATTTGTCACTGCAGCTCCAAACATTTGACTGCTTTTGTGTTTCAGAGCTTCCAGCTCCAGCAGCCTCCTGTCCTCCAGAGAGAGAGCCAGCAGACCTGCCAGCTCTGCAGCCAGCTGACTGTAAGATCACCTGCTGCCTCTCTGCATGGACAGCTCCAATGTCCAATGAGGGAGCTGGAACAACTTTAGGGACTCAGTCTCAAAGTTGTTCCACTCATTCATATCTTCATCAAACAAGCTCTGAGAAAGCCACTGTACACTAGCTGCTCAGCACCAAACAGCACACAGACCATAATATGTCAGAGATCAGTTTGTTAGCTGCTTGTGGAGTTCTTCTGCCCCCAAGTGGACACAAACACAAATCAATCCATTCATCCACTTGAAGAAGAAGCTGTGACTGTTTCTATTTGGACTTTTTCTCCTTCATCTCACAGGAATAACCCCACTGTGTGTGTGTGTGTGTGTGTGTGTGTGTGTGTGTGTGTATGTGTGTGTGTGTGTGTGTGTGTGTGTGTGTGTGTGTGTGTCCTTCAGGGTCCTTCCAGTCTCAGTGCAGGGTGAAGCTGCTCTGCCTGCTGTCCACAGTGCTGATAGTGAAGAGTCTGGTGTACTGCTGTGGACTCTCTCTGCTGATGATCCTCAGAAACAAGGGAGCGTCCACCAACTGCACACATGCTGACTGACTGTTTTCTGCTCGCCTTTTCTCACCATCAAATCTCATCCATTCATCACTTTGATCACCATTCACACATCTGAGATCTTTGTCTTACTCTCAGCTCATATCCACATATGTTTGTGTTACTGAGTCTGTAGTGTCGAGTGTTTTCACATTAAATTTACTTGTACTAAACAGTAACTTCAGTCACACATAGATTATATTAGATTTTTATGGTCTTGTGTAATTTTTTTGTACTTCATGTATAGTCTTCCTCATTTTCAAAGCTATCTTGAGTCCACCCTTCTTAACAAACAAACAAGTCATTGATTGAATTTTCTGCTTGTAGTAAATTACAATTACAAATATTAATAAATAGTTATCATAACTGTGGGTGTGCCACACGGCTCATTAATTACTGTTTGACAGTCAAACTTCATCACATTGAATTCAGACTGAAATATAAATGACATTTTAAAGCTGCGTTACAAAATATGTTGTGGAAAAATGGTTTGAGCTGCAGATATGAATCTGTTGTCAGCGGTTATTAGAAGATCAAACTTCCTGTGCTGCAGCAGACGGGCTGTGTGGGTTTCTGCTCTGCAGCCTCCACACCGTTAGCTGTGGCTTTGCACTTTAATAACACAATGACAGTTACAAGCATGAACTCTGCTTAAAGAAGGATTCCAGGAAGGATCTGTGTTCTTCACCTGTGAGAGAAACAGCTCAAATCCTCAACTCAGAGCTGACAAATGAACTTTGATGGAATCAAAAAATGAACTGAATTGTTTTCAGTGAGGTTGGTGAACACCATTGTTATAATATTAAATAATAATCACACATCAGGACAAATCTGATACAAAAACTGTTCATGATCATTAATACTAGGAACCAAAATTAATCAGAATTTTTAAATCTCTACAAGCATTAAATCAATCAATCAATCAATTTATTTGTATAGCACATTAAAATAACAGCCTTTGACCAAAGTGCTTCACAGGGTACAAAACAAATAAAACAATAAAATAATATAAAACATAAGAACATAAAACAAAAATAAAAACACAATAAAACCATAATCAATGCAATAAACAATGAAGGACTGTAATAGTAATGCCAAGAAGATCTATCAACCAGTCAGAAATTCACATGCAAATAAACATTTTTAAGAAGTTTTTTAAAAGTAGTTGAATGAACTTCTCTTATGTGGAGACGAAGGTCATTCCAGAGTTTAGGGGCAACCACAGCAAAGGCTTTAACTCCTCTACTCTTCAATTAGATTTATATCTGATCAATAGCTTTTGATCGGAGGACCTCAGTATCTCTAATCTGGATGTAGGGCCTCAACAATCCAGTTAAATAAAAAGGAACTAATCCATTTAGACTCTTAAAAAACAGAAATAGTATTTAAACTGGATTTGAAAAGAAATAGGAAGCCAGTGTAGAGGCTAAAATGGGTGAAATGTGAAAACACCGTTTAGTGCCTGTCAACAGCCGCGCTGCTGCATTTTGAACTAGTTGTAGGTGATCGGAAAGACGCTGTTCACATCCCACATAAAGAGAGTTACAATAGTCCAGACGACTGTGATGAAGGCATGAATTTCTCTCTCCTCTAAATAGAATTATACACTTTATATATCCAAACTAAAATATACAGTAAATGTAGGTTATGATTGTTGAACATATTAGAGCCAATAAAAAATGTAGAAACCTAAAAATAAGTTATTAAATAAATTTGATAATTATACAAGAAAAAATATAAATATAAAACACATAATTATATTAGCTTAATATAGATATTAATTTATATTGAGCTATTAATATTATTTGTTTTATATTTATATTTTTAATTTAATTAATTTCTATTTTATGTAATATTAAATGTCATTGAAAATATTAATTAAAGTAAATGGTTAAAATAATTAAATAATATAGAATATAAATGGAAAAGAAAAAAATCTGCGTATTTTATGTTTTTATTAATTGTAGTTGGTGCTGTATATTAAAATGTTTAGTTTGATATATTATTAAACATATTGTTAACAAAGATACAGGACAACTTTTAGATCAATTCATGAATGTTTTAATCTAAAAAATTAAAGTTAAAATTGTGGAACACTATATTTATTTTTATTTGACAGTTTGATTATTTTTAGTCGGTGCTGTGAGCTCTAAATGTTGGAGGCTTTTCAGCTGAGATCCATTTTTAGGAACTAATATTAGAAAGATAGAAGTGTTAAATCAGCTCAAACAATAATAAAAGCTGTTCCACTTAAAGCATTTCAAAGCTGCCACACTACACATAAAGTATGAAACAATAACACAAGAGCAACAAATGTGTGAACAATGAAATCTATTGTCTGCTGGATGAGCTGATGATTCAGCAGTAACAGTCTGTGTTACTAAATTCAGCTCCAAGCTGAATGTGTTTGTGGGAACATCAATGTTTTTAGTCTTTCTGCATCATGTGACCCAGATTTTTGGATCTGCTGTCAGATTCAAATGAAGACCATGAAAGCACACAGCAGCTTCAGCTGAGCTGTCAATCAGCAGCAGCGGTCTTATCTGTGGGCCGCCCACAGCAGGGGCCGACGGGAGCTTTGAGGAGCCGTTAGAAAGCACGTGGCCCTCGTCTGATCTGGCAGCTCGTCCTCGTTTGGCCTCGGCTGCATCAGAGCGCCACTTCTCCCCAGGTTCACCAGAGGAAACACCACTGCACACAATGCTTTTCCTCCCAGCTGCTGCTCTGTGCTGTCTGTGTTCAGGTGAGTGTTTGCAGCCAATCAGGAGCCAACAAACTCAACGTGGAACAAACACTGTCACACTGACCTTCATCTATCTGTCTGTGTCTCTGCAGCACTGCTTACCATGGCAGCAGAACAGCTGATTCAGGACGATTTAACATTGACCAGGAGAGTTGGAGACAAAGTCTCCTTCAGATGTGGAGGGATACATCAGTGTTCCAGCTGGATATTTTGGATCCAGAGGAATCAGGCTGAAACTTTAAAAGTGATCCTTGCTATTGATAAAAGAGATAAAGAAATCAGATCAGATTATTATAATCATCCTCAGAAAAATGATTTCTCAGTTGTGCTTAACAACATCTGTGAGTTGAAGACACAAAGTTAAACTCGATCATTCAGCCACCTACTACTGCTCCTGTTGGTCCCCACAGTGAGAAATGATCCGTGCAAAAGTGTGTATACTGTATAGTGTATAGAGTATAGTGTATAGTGTGAATTACTTATTTTTATTTTTATTCTTCTTATTTATATGTGTGTGTATATATGGTTGCAGGTACAAAATACACTTCACTGTGCATTGTACTGTGTATAACTGTGCATGTGACAAATAAACACTATCTTAATCTTAATCACTCTGCTCTTACTGCTGCAATGTGCAATTAATGAAGATTGGCCACCAGGCTGGTCCAATTTAGCCATGAAACCTCCCACACTAAAATGACAGGTGTTTCAGTTTCATTGTCCAACCCCTGTATATCTGGATTGTTCCAAATGGGTGTCAGTTTACATGGGATAAGTGAAGACTTTGTTATCTTTAAAAATTCCCACCAGGCTGTTTATGTTAAGGCTTTTAAAGCAGTTATAATGTTTAATATTGGAGCTAATTAAAAGTAAGTCAGAGATTTTCACTTTTCCACAGAGTGTTTGTTCTAAATCCAGCCACAGGCTGTCTACAGGGCTTGATTTGATCCACCTTGAAACATACTGCAATCTATTGACTAAGAAATAGTGATAAAAGTTTGGAAGTTCTAGACCACCACTGCATTTTAGGTTTTGTAAAGTCTTCAAACTTATTCTTGATGTTTTATTTTTCCATAAAAATTTTGAAATGCTTGAGTCTAATGACTTAAACAAAGCAGCAGAGGGTTTGTTAGGGATCAGTGAGAACAGATAATTGATTTTAGGCAGAATCATCATTTTTACTGTGAAAACTCTCCCCATGAGAGATACCGTATAGGTAGAGAGTTCCAACGCGTGACATTGTTTTTAGTAGAGGAATATGATTCAACTGTACCAGGTCTGTCAGGCTGGGGGAAACATTTATACCTAAATATCTAATGTTGCCCAACTACAGTTAGGTAGTGATGGTGTTCTGATTGTTACAATTCAGAGGTAAAACTTGATTTACTCCAGTTGATGGAGTAATCTGATATGAGAATTTATCCATAAGTTTGATTGTCTTCAGAAGAGAGGTTTGTGAGTTCCCAAGGAAAAGTAATACATCATCAGCATAAAGGTTTATCTTATGGTCTGTGTTCTCTGTTTGAATTCCTTTAATATCTACATTTTTGTTTGTAAAGACCCATCTAACTCCCTCATGCTTACTGTGGTCCCCGTAACATTTGAATGGTGTATTAAAGGGACCACTCAAAATGTGTTGGGTTCATGTAATGAAGGCTTATGAGTACTGACCAAAATCATGGTCCAGTGTTTGGTGCTCTCATTCCAACCTATGGAGTGATGCCATCTTTAGATCAAATAAGAGACCTTTGTCATGCTGTGGGAGATCTTGCATATTCTACAGCAACAGACATGAGTGAGCTGTCACAAGAAATGACTACAGTGAGAAAATTAGCAGCACTGGGCTTCATTTTACCATCCCAAGGAGGAACTTCCCATTGTTGGAGCTGAATGTTCCACCTTCATCACTGACCTCAACACAACCAGAGGACATCAGATCATTTTAAAAACATTGATAAAACATTATACAAGCCCACAGCTACTGGATTGTTTGACTGGCTCCAATACATGCTAGAAATATTTTACTAATATTTTTGAGTTTAGCTTGTTTGGTTTTGGAATTTTGATTATTAGTTTCTTGATTGTATGAAGTGTTCACACCACTGCTGTTCCACCTATAGAAGATAGCTCTGAATATCTGTTTAAGATGGAAGTTGACTATGAGAAAAACCAAAAAGTGTGGATTGTTAAATCTTTCTAAGTAAGACAAAGCTGCACCATGTTACAGTAATATACAAAGGTTTTAATGTAAAAAAATGTAAATAGTCCCTGAAGACCACCAGGAAGCTTCCCACATTCTGCAGTGTGAATACTTGTTCCTGGTTGGTTTACCTGCTCAGACCCACCCTCTGTGACTGTAAACCCACCGTACACCAGTATAATTTAATAAACACACGTCACTGCAAACTAGTTTTTCCTTCAACAGCTTAACTGATTTGAATCATATTTATCTAATAGACTCTACTGTTCATGTAAATAGAGGGTCTTCTTCACACATTACAGTTAATTATGGATTTCAATTTAAATTCATTCAAACTTCATTTATACTGCACCAAATGACAACAAAAATGGCCTCAAGGTGCTTTATGTTGTAGTAAAGACCATAAAATAATACAGAGAAAACACAGCAGTTACAACGACCCCCTGTGAGCAGCACTTGATGACAGTGGGAAGGAAAAACTCCTTTTAACAGGAAGAATAAAACTGAATTGAAAAATATTTGAGCACTCATAACACTTTCTTACTGCAAGCTTCATTCACCCAGTCACATGTTCACATCCCAATAATTCATCAGTGAAATTCAGGGTTCAGTATCTCGCTCAAGGATACTTTAACACGCAGACGAACCAAGAGAATAAACCACTGATGTATGCTGTGCAATGTTAAAGTAGCTGATCAAAACACTGGTGATTCTACACTGCTCCAAAAAATTAAAGGAACACTTTTAAAACAAATCAGATGTTGACATGAACATTAGAGAAACTCATTATGGAGCTGAAATATGATCCTGCTTCATCATTTGGACTCATTCACCTCAGCTGACACATTCAGCAGCAGACAGGTTTTTGTATCAGTCTGTCTCACTGTGGGAGGATACCCTTACCTCATCTTTGGCTCTGGAACCAAACTGAGTGTAACAGGTAAGAACAAACATTTATTTTCCTTCAGTTGTTTTATTGTAGAAGTTGAAAATGTGTTTAAAGTCAGTTTGTGCTGCTTCAGGCTTTACATGTTAGTTTGTTCATAATTAGTAGAGAATTCATCTGCAGCCATTGTTCCATAAGAAAAGCTCAATAATCTCTGAAAACATGTTTAAATCTCACTGAACAACTAAAGTTATTCTTTATTTCTGCAAATATTAGTGATATTACAGATATTTAGGATTTGATCATCTCAGTAATTCTGCACCATCTGCTGCTTTCTGACAGCAACATCAGATTAGATGGGAATAAATTTAATATTTATTCATAAATGTACACAGAAATCTGAGTGTTAGTTATATTTCACAGACAGGTGTGAGTTTAGAAAGTGTATTTCTTAAGAATATTTGAATATGTGAGTCAAACTGATGCTGTTAAAAATTATAACAAACAGAAGCGATGCACTTGATGATTTAATAGCAAAATTCATCTGTTCAGAAGTAAAAATAATGAATATTTTTAATGGTCAAATTAATGTATTATTTGAGAATATTCAGAATAAAAATATATAAAATTACATTTAACAGAAAATTCAACATTCATAGTTACACCAACTAAAGTATTTTTATCCAAATGCAAACTTGAAATTATATTTGAGATAATTACAATAAATTCTTATGAGGTAAATGTCTGACATCAGTAACAGTATCAGACACTGTGAACATTATATCTAAACATTAAAAAATGATTAAAATAATGTTATCAAATCTTCTATATCAGGTTATTCTCAATGAACATTTTACATGTTTGAAAAAATATTTGTAAACATCATTTTGTAATAAAAATAGTAAGAACATTTTTATTAAACAAATTCAGATTTTTTTTCTGTTAATTTGATTCAAGCATCTGATGCTGATTGTGTTGCCTCCACGCTGTGAGCAATGAAATGTGCTTATTTGGATTTTTTAAAAAACCGAATAAAAAACTTTTACGATGCTAAATGTAATAATAATAATTATAATTATTATTATTATTATTATTATAACCATAAAAGTCATAAAGTGATGGAGTTTACTGAAGCTGGCAGAGGACCAAAGGGGGAACATGGTGCAGAGACGGTGAGGCGGTCGCAGCGCTAACACAAACACAAAGCAGTGACACTCACACACACACCTACACACAATCCACAGTCAGCAGGTAACCGAACACACTTGTCTTTGGATTGTAGATGGAAATCAGAGCGGCCAGAAAAGAACGACACAGGCACCGAGAGTTCACGCAAACACGCAGCAGAGCCCCACCCGACCAGCAGGTCTGAACCCCCAACCTTCTTGAGGCTGCAGAGCCAACACCACACCACCATGTCACCATTTATGCTTCCACTTATTTATTAGAACATTAATAAGAGAAAACAGGGGGAAGAATTCCTGTGTTGCTCATGTGAGCCCATCTTGTACCCAGCAGGACCCAGAGTCCACGTGGAGGGGAACAGCTCCCTGCTGTGTGTGCCCCCAGCCATGATTCCTTCTCTGGTCCAGCTGTCTTGTAAAAGACAGAAGAAGAACGGCGGGCTGGAGGAGCTGCCCCCTGCTGAGGGAGAGCAGCTGCAGCTGATCCATGAGCAGGAGAACAGCAAATATAAATGCAGCTGCTACATCAAGGATGGTGGCAGAATAGTGGAGGCCCAAACACAAGAAGGTAATGAAGGCTCGCTGACTGTGTTCAGCTTCAGGGATTCAGCTTCATGTGGAGATGCTGTCAAAGAGAGCAGAGGAGCAGAGGACTGACATTTGTCACTGCAGCTCCAAACATTTGACTCCTTTTGTGTTTCAGAGCTTCCAGCTCCAGCAGCCTCCTGTCCTCCAGAGAGAGAGCCAGCAGACCTGCCAGCTCTGCAGCCAGCTGACTGTAAGATCACCTGCTGCCTCTCTGCATGGACAGCTCCAATGTCCAATGAGGGAGCTGGAACAACTTTAGGGACTCAGTCTCAAAGTTGTTCCACTCATTCATATCTTCATCAAACAAGCTCTGAGAAAGCCACTGTACACTAGCTGCTCAGCACCAAACAGCACACAGACCATAATATGTCAGAGATCAGTTTGTTAGCTGCTTGTGGAGTTCTTCTGCCCCCAAGTGGACACAAACACAAATCAATCCATTCCTCCACTTGAAGAAGAAGCTGTGACTGTTTCTATTTGGACTTTTTCTCCTTCATCTCACAGGAATAACCCCACTGTGTGTGTGTGTGTGTGTGTGTGTGTGTGTGTGTGTGTGTGTGTGTGTGTGTGTGTGTGTGTGTGTGTGTGTGTGTGTGTGTGTGTGTGTGTGTCCTTCAGGGTCCTTCCAGTCTCAGTGCAGGGTGAAGCTGCTCTGGCTGCTGTCCACAGTGCTGATAGTGAAGAGTCTGGTGTACTGCTGTGGACTCTCTCTGCTGATGATCCTAAGAAACAAGGGAGCGTCCACCAACTGCACACATGCTGACTGACTGTTTTCTGCTCGCCTTTTCTCACCATCAAATCTCATCCATTCATCTCATTCATCACTTTGATCACCATTCACACATCTGAGATCTTTGTCTTACTCTCAGCTCATATCCACATGTTTGTGTTACTGAGTCTGTAGTGTCGAGTGTTTTCACATTAAATTTACTTGTACTAAACAGTAACTTCAGTCACACATAGATTGTATTATATTTTTATGGTCTTGTGTAATTTTAGTTCATTTGCAGCCAGTTTTTCTAAAGGATGTTGAATCTGCCTCCAACAATGTCCTCACAAAGCCCCCATTAAAAAAAGGAATTGATTCTTGCAGTAAATACAAATACAAACATTAATAAACAGAATCACACAAACATCCACAAGGCTCATTTTTGTGTCACATCATCATTAAATTTATGAATTAATTCTTAATTGTTGAAACCATTAATTACTGTTTGACAGTCAAACTTCATCACATTGAATTCAGACTGAAATATAAATGACATTTTAAAGCTGCATTACAAAATCTGTTGTGGAAAAATGGTTTGAGCTGCACATATGAATCTGTTGTCAGCGGTTATTAGAAGATCAAACTTCCTGTGCTGCAGCAGACGGGCTGTGTGGGTTTCTGCTCTGCAGCCTGAACAAAAAGATGAACAGATGTCAAACAGTGTGTGTGACAGGAAGAGAGCAGCAAACCACAGCCCAGGTTCACACATTTCACCTCCATCTCAAACGTAGAGATATTTCAGCAAACCTAAAAAAATCCAAAGTTATTTTCAGTACCACTAAATTATTCATTAAAAAAAAAAAAAAAAAAAGCTATCCAACTGTCCATGCTGCTTTGTATCCTAAACTCTGAACACACACATTCAGCTCTGGTGAAGTCAAGGATAACAAAGTGCTGCACAACAAGTAAAAGCAAAAAAAAAAAAATCACTGACCAAAATAAAAAAAAAAAAAATCAATGAGAAATAATTTGTAAGAAGGAATTAAACATAAACATAATTAAAACCAACTTTTCCTGTTCACAGAGACTCAGCTGTAAATGAGACCCAAACTGAAAGGCTAATGAGGAGAGGTGTGTTTGTTTTTGATACCTGCAGACTGTGAGTGAGTTTCAGAGCTGCAGCAGTGAGGGACCACTGAAGTTAGTTTGGTGCTTGGAGCTACAAACAGCTGCTGGTCAGCTGACCTCAGCAGTCACCATGCAAGCTCTAATGAGGATTAACAAAGATTTAAAATGAGTCCTAACCTGCACAGGTAGGCAGAGCAACGATGCCACAACAGGTGAAATATGTTCCTGTTTCTATTTCCCAGTCAGGAGTCCAGCAGCAGCATTTTGGACCAGCTGCAGTCTGATAGTACTGCCTTCTAAAGTCTGATGTATAAAGAACTGCAGTAATCCAGTCTGGATGGGATAACATGGATAACCTTCTCATGTTATAAAAATAATTTACAGAAGGTTTACAACATGCTGCCAGAGATCGAGAGATGAAGTGAATGAGCTTCCTGACAGTGATCAGGATTAAAAACCAAGATTGATCCAAAGGAGCAGCACAGAGAGTAGGAACAAAGCAGCTGATCAGTGTTTATGCACAGAAATGGGGACACTGATCAAAGGTTCTTATAGTAACACTGACAGAAAGTGAAGAGAACCCAGTATAAACAGTAACAATGCTGAGTGATAACCTGGCCTATAGCTGCAATTCAGTGGTTACCTTCATAACTGTTTCACTTATGGCATGAAATACTGAATTAATAATTTGCTTTTCTGCAATCTGCTATTTACTGAATAATTGGTTGAGTCAATGTATAAAATAAGTTGATGGACAACAATAAATATCTTATGATCACATAAAAAATGAGAGATTTGGAAAGAGAACAGAGGGAGTGAACGCCCAAAACATGAGAGGTCATTATGTTACAGTAGAAGCTGAAGCTGTGAGGACAGGGCTGCTAAAGTTTAAGAACTGAAAGAAATACTGTCAGCATATAATCCTACAAATGAATACTTCATCAACATAATTTTTTTACTTAAGGTTCTACTTCTGCTGCTTAAAATAAAAATAGTAAGAAATAAGAAGAAATCAAATTGTACTGATTATTTCAGTATCATTCTGTGACTTCAACCTTTAGGAAGTGTTTGACTTTTTATATTAATTTTACTATAAAATATAAGGTGTCTGCTTCAAAAGGTGTTGTTATTGAGTAAAAATCCTCAAGATTTCAGGACTGGGCTGAGTGAACCCCAACTGTTTCAAGATCCCAGTACTGCCCCTGATAATGAGCTGCTCTTTCATCAGGCCCTGAAATATGAGCACAAAGCAGTTATTAGTGTTGGAAAATCCTGGTGTGTCACATGTTCCTGTTAGTTACTTGTGTCCAGTGAATACGAAGAAGAAGAAGAAGAAGAAGAAACAGCCTTTATTGTCCCACAGAGGGGAAATTTGGGTGTAACAGCAGCCGCAGTTATTATAAATATAAATATAATAATTTACACTATTAAGAATATATATATATATATATATATATATAAAATCAACAAAAAAGATCAACCTTAATACTACTAATAATAACAATACTACTAATAATAATAACAACACTATATACAATGTACATGATGTGCCTGTGTGTTGAACCTTAACAGGCCGGACTATTTACAGTATATTATATATTATCCTACATTGTGTAGGTTATTGTGGTTTTTGTTGGGAGCAGTGATGGTTATAAATTCTTACAGCTGCTGGGAGGAAGGATCTACGGTAACGCTCCTCTGTGCATTTAGGATGCAGCAGTCTGTCACTGAAGGAGCTCTCCAGCTCGGCAACAGCTTCATGCATGGGGTGGGAGACCTTGTCCATCAGTGATGTTATTTTGGTCAGAGTCCTTCGGTCTCCCACCACCTGCACTGAGTCGAGAGGACATCCAAGGACAGAGCTGGCTTTCCTGATGAGCTTGTCTATCCGCTTCCTCTCAGCTGTAGATAAGCTGCTGCTCCAACATACTGCTGCATAGAAGATGGCTGATGCCACTACAGAGTCATAGAAGGTCTTCAGGAGCACCCCCTGCACTCCAAAAGACAGTGTACTTGCAGATTAAGCCTGAATATATTTCATTAAAACAGACTGTTGTGTGTGGTTTTCTACTCATCTTGCTGATCTTTATATTACTGTATAACAAGGCTGTGGGAAGTAGGTGGTGACATCCTCTGTCACCAAAGTCAGAATCACAGCACCCCCGACAAACGTACAAATAAGTGTTAAAACACTTTTTTTGTCATTTATCTGAGAAATGTGTGATAGACAGTTGTAATAAATAAAGAGAAAATTATTCTTTAAATACATCATGGTCAAATTATATTACACTGTAGTCACCAGTAGTTAAACATGGTGCATCTTTTAGAATGACCTGTGAGTTAAGTCCTATCACACACTGTAACAGTAGTATGAAAAGATTATTTTTAACTATCACTTTATCAGAAGACCAGCTTCATCCCCCTGAAACCCTTGTTGTCCTCATCCAAGTGATTATTCTTCAACTTGTGCTTTAAATCATTTAAATCACTGTGTACGACTTTGGATACTGTGGCTCCTCTGAAAAGGAAAGCTTCAAATCAGAAGTGCCTGACTCCGTGGTATAATTCACAAACGCACAGCTTAAAGCAGATAACCCGAAAGCTGGAGAGGGAATGGCGTCTCACTAAATTAGAAGATGCTCATTTAGCCTGGAAAAAGAGTTTGTTGCTCTATAAAAAAGCCCTCCGTAAAGCTAGGACATCTTACTATTCATCATTAATTGAAGAAAATAAGAACAACCCCAGGTTTGTTTTCAGCACTGTAGCCAGGCTGACAAAGAGTCAGAGCTCTGTAGAGCCGAGTATTCCTTTCACTTTAACTAGTAGTGACTTCATGGATTTCTTTACAAATAACATTTTAGACATTAGAGAAAAAATTATTCATAACCATCTCAAAGATTGACCTTCATGTTCGCCTGCTTTCAGCACTGCTGGTATTTGTTTAGACTCTCTCTGATTAAGGTGAAAAACTGGTGAAAACTGACATACAGGCAGTAAGCTCCAGACTAGAACAGAGTCCAGCCCCTCTCCGGGAGACTGGTTCCAGAGGCGAGGCCATGCATTGAGGTGAGCCCGACTATATCTAGCTGGTAGCGCTCAACCTTACACACTAGCTGAGACTCCTTCCCCCACAGAGAGGTGACATTTCATATCCCAAAATCCACACGGTAAAAAAAAATTCCGTAAAAAAACAGGACAATGTCCTGGTAATTTTCTGCCAGGACATTGTCCTGTTTTTTTACGGTCATTTCCGTTAACTGAAATACAGATAATTCCGTAAATTTACAGTACCTTTTCCGTACCACTCACAGACATTTCTGTTAATTCAATATGGATAATTCTGTAAATTTACAGTACATTTTCTGTACCATTTTATGGACACTTCTGTTAATTCCACCACAAATCATTCAGTAAATTTACAGATATTCTCTAACCTTAACTGGCAATTTGCTAAATGTTCTGAAAATGTCTTTACAACTGAAAATTCTGTTAACTGAACCTGCACCATTATGCTAAAATACAGATAGGCGTGAGGATTTAAAAAAGTGCCAATAAAGCAACATAAACAAAAGACTAATAACCATTATGTAAACATAAATTGAACAAATTTATTTTTCCTTTTGTAACACCAATGTATTCATAAATGCCTTTAATTGCTATTCTTTCCTTTAACAAAGGTAACTGGATAAAACACTGTAAGCAAGAGTTTTGTTTAAAAGAACATTATACAAAGATGCATATCCATTAAACAATAAACAGAGCTGTTAGAGCTGTATAATACTCCAGAAACAGAATTTGTTATACAAATTCTATACTACTAAAACTATACTACGACAAAACCAGGCTAGCATTGTTATTTCTTTCTTCCCCAGTAACATGAATAAATAACTGAAATGGGAAATTATTTCTGTAAACTGCATAAAATCTACTGTGATCAAGGCCCTGCTACTGATAAAAGTCCAATCAGTGACTTATTTAAACAGATTAACAAACATTTGAAATGTTAATTCATTTGCAACAATGAACAAATCAACATTAAAGTGCTACTTTCTAAAATGTTAACCACCACACATACAAAATAGAAAATGGAAACAACCCTTTAAACTTCAAGCAAAAACTTTTTTTTTTTTTTTAAAGGTGTTTTCTGGCAGCACTAAACCAAAGCTGCAATACAAATGCTACAGTATTTTTCATTATGAACATTTCTTGCTAAGAACAAAGATCTTTTTGTTTGACCTAAATGCAAACTGTGGCATTTCACAATATCAATTGGCATGCTTCTGCAAAATTACTGGGTTCCATTTTGTACTCTATGTCAAAAAGTTGTCCAAATAGTCATGCTTGCTATTGATAAAACTGGAGTTTTAAAGGAAAAGCGCAGGGAAGCTGTCCATGTGTATGTAAGTGAACCTTTGTCCAATTGAAGAAGCTATTAAAAGCAGCTCAAAGAGTTCCATTTTGATTTCCAGTTTCATTTCAATTTTTCCAGGGATTTTCAAAGTTGTTGAGTTCAGACAGAAACTTGAGCAGTCTTGGTGAAATGTGTGGATGCTTTTTTCCTTTCATCTCAGCCTTTGACCCTCGTTCAGGATTTATTCCCAGGAACACTCTGTGGAATATATAATATTTTTTGTTAAACAAGTGAATGACAACTACAGAGTAATGTGTAGAATGAGATGAGACTGAAGGAAAACAAATATATCAAAAGTGATCTAGAGACTTGGGAGTATATTTGGGAATTATTCATTAAGATAAAAGGGAAGATCCCACCAAAGTGCTCCACATTGACATACATGCAATTCAAAGGTCTTCCACATTTGGTGCACTCTTGTTATTTATTTTTTTTATTTAACCTTTATTTACACAGGTAGTCCTACTGAGACTCAGTGTCTCATTTGGAAGAGAGGCCTATGTGCGTGCATGCATGGTTTTGTTTTTTAACTGCAATACTGGTAAATTGATATATTGTTAAAAATACAAAATAAAGCTAAGCCAGATTGGAAATGCTAGACCTGAACTCATGCATCTCCTGCCCAATTCCAGGAAACAAGTTCAACAAACTGAGTTAAAAAATAACCTGAGTTTATTAACTGAATTTGCTATAAAGGCAGATGAGAGAAAGTTCAATCAACTCAGACTGTGTTCACCTTGAGATAAAGGCATGTGAGTAGATAAAGAAAGCCACCAGCAATAGAGCTCCAATACCACGCACACCATGATGAGTGAATAAGAGGCAGAGCCTCCATTTTAACCCAGAGGACTGAAGAATTAAAAAAAAAGAAAAAGTGCCAGTGTGTTCAGTAATATTTATCTCACAAAACAGGAGGAAAGCAAAGAGAAATTCTAATCACCTTGATCCACTCTGTTATCACACAGCATAAAAGTTCAAGTTATACAGTAACAGTCAAAAGTTTGAACACACATTCTCATTCAGTGTTTTTTTCTACATTGTGAATTAATATTGAACTCATCCAGACTATGAAGGAACACATAAGGAATCACGCAGTAAACTTCAAAGTGTTAAACAAACCAAAATATGTTTTAGAGTTTAGATTCTTCAAAGTAGTAACCTTTTGCTTTGATTATAGCTTTGCACACTTGTGGCATCCAATAGTCTTGAAGGAGTTCTCAGAGGTGCTGAGCACTTATTGGCTGCTTTGCCTTCAATCTGTGGTCCAATTCATCCCAAACCATCTCAGGGGGGTTTAGATCAGGTAATTGTGGAGGCAAATCAGATAGGATGGCATGTCACTGTAAAATGCTATGGTAGCCAAGAAATTAACTCTTGAGGTGTGAGCTGCTAACTGAAAGCCATTCCAGGTGACTACCTCATAATGCTGACTGAGAAAAATGCCAAGATGTGCGAAGCTGTCATCTTAGCAAGAGGTGCCTACTTCAAAGAATCTAAAAATCTAAAACATATTCTGCTTTGTTTAACACTTTGTTTACAAAAGAAGTCTATATGCATTTATTTATAGCTTGGATGAATTTAGTATTAATTTACAATGTAGGGGAAAAAAAAAATCTGCCACGATGTCTAGAGACTCTTTAATGTCTGTCAGATGTGCTCAGTGTGAGCCTGCTCTCATTAGTTCAGAGAACAAAGAGTCAGTTGTGGACCTGCCAGCCTTGCAGTGTCATATATGGTGCCACCAGTGAAATGTCTCAAAGGTATGAAAAAATTAATACATCACAATCCTCCATTTGACATCAAAATTTTAAGTGCCTACCTTTGGATGAATTCCAGAGTGAGTGACATCCCCTTCGGGTATTTTATGTTCAAGACATAAAATAAAGCAAAAGCATAGGCCACGATGGGGGAACTGATGTGGTCATTTACAATTTCTTGATCGACAGCTATCTCGAATCGTTGGTCTCCTTAAATCATAAAAACACCAGTATCACAAAAGATAATTGTCATGTCCAAATGCAGTATGTTGTTTACTTATTTATTAATTGTTAAGATTTTGACAAACACCCAGTGCCACTCAGGGCTGTGCTAAATGTTATGCAGCCATCTGCCACCAGATGGAGGTGCAACCCTGAGTTTGCTCTAAAAAAAAAAAAAAAAAAAAGAAAAATTAAAAAAAAGAAAATAAAGACAACCGTGTTAATCATGGCCTGATATTTTTACTAGGTCTAATATTATATATTATATATTTAGGGCCCGAGCACGAAATGTGCGAAGGCCCTATTGTAATTGCTTCGTTTATTATTTTGAGTAAGGTGTAAGGTAAGTAAGTGAGTAAGTAAGTAGTAAGGTGTAAGTGTCTTAATTTTAGAATCATCCCTTAGTCACCCCCCCCCCGCGTTTAGTCGGCTAAAATTGGACATTAATTTTTCCTGCTATGGCAGTTGGCAAAGAGTAATATAGGCTACAAACCCATGACAAGTATCCAGGGGGTGCACGGGATGCTCACTCCAGGACTTCTGGAAATCTGTTGTAAAATAAAACAAAGAAACACAATGAATGTTCTATAGATTTCTTTACTGCCAGGCTCCTCCAATTAGTCAACAATTCAGAGATGCTGAAAGATCAAGTTTAAAAAACAGCAAGGAGTGTAAAATAATTTTACTAAGTAGCAAATAATCTTTTCCCCTTTGTTTCCTACCATGTGTCATGTCATTTTAGAACAAAGGTGTTGAAAGTTTTTTTCATGCCTCAAAATGGACATTTGGGAGGTAAGCATAATTTTGCATTAAGTTTAAGGTATTTTGGCCATTACATTCAAAAGTGTATCTTACACTTGAGTAAACTAAACCAGACCAACAAAAAACAAAACAAAACAAAAACAAAAAACAAGACATTTTATTCTCAGA
The DNA here is from genome assembly GCA_013435755.1 of Amphilophus citrinellus. Lineage (NCBI taxonomy): Eukaryota > Metazoa > Chordata > Actinopteri > Cichliformes > Cichlidae > Amphilophus > Amphilophus citrinellus. The sequence goes on from CM024208.1 coordinate 517,009, forward strand.
AATAAAATTAAAAGAAAGAAATAAAATTTAAACCCACCTCATTTTGGTACAAAAGATGGTCAGGGTTTTTCTTGAAGAATTTTGCAATCCCAGCAACCAGTGGTAATGGACCTTCATGCATCTCGATTCCTTTTAAGTCAAGAAATTCCTTGATGGCCTTTTCTTTTCTTGTCAGTTCATCTGATAGCCTTGTTTGAACTAGAAAGCCAAGGAGCTTCTCTGTGTGATCAGAAAGGTGGACACATTGCAAGTCAACATAATTTCCTAAGGATTGTGACACAAAAACTGGATCAGATCAGTCAATCTATGTTCTGATCCATTTAATTCAGCACTGTTCTGAGTTAACCTTGCCACATTTCAGTAGAAGCTAGTGGGAGAGCTAAGGCAGCAACCAAGCAGACAGTAACAGCAAAGTGTGATCATTCCCAATTTACTATACCAAAAAATTCTTAATCAAATTATGACAAGCATTGTTTGTGATTCCTCCCCCCTCTTTCACTTACACCAGAGCTCACAATGATGGTAAAGTTTTGAGTGCAAGGAAGCTCAAATGACCACGTTCCATAGTTCCTCTTGTTCTCCGTTGCAGAAAGCATTTAAGACTCCTGCTCCACACATCAGAGCCGTCCTCTAAAAAAAAGAATAAAAGCTGCTGAAAGATAATTTACTAGATTCAAATGGTTCACGTTCTCCTCCCTCTCACCCACGCCTGAGCTGGCCAACCACACCCTCACAGGTATGGCTCACATGAAGAGTAAGCTATATCTGCAGTACCAATGCTGCTGAAAACATTTAACTATTATACAGAAGCAAACAGAACTTTACTTCATATATGTAATCACAACAGCTCACTTATGTGTCTTCAAGAATATGCCACATACGTTAAATGACCTGCTAAGCACTACAGAAACCCACTAACATTGTTTTAAAGACAAATATATCTGGTGTACATACAGAAATATCAGGTAAACTTTCAATGGATGGATATCTCTCTCTCTCTCATATAAATAAAATTGAGAAACCAAGTTAAACAGCATACATACTAAAGAAACTGTTTTATTAACAAAAGTAGTAAGTCAGTTAGGTCTGCAACAATTTGATTTGATTAATTTGATTAGTTTCAAACTAAACGCGGACAATGTGCAAACACCATCTCCCAACGGTCCTGTTTACACTATATTTTGCAGGGCAAAATAGCGACCAGCTGTACTTTCAGAGGATCGTAACCACAGACATATACGTCTATGATCGTAACACAGACTAGAGGAAGCCACAATACGGCATCAAGTCACGTGGTCCAATCAGATTCAGGTGCATTCAATGACCCGTAGGACCAACCATTATCACAGAATATTACATGCATATTATCTAACTGTTCACCGTCCCTGAATTAGCAAACTGGCACTAATTAGCCCCCACTTCCCAACACACATGTGGGCTGAAAGTTTTTTCTGACAGTACCCTAACCCCTTAACTGGCAGCAAAAAAATCACCAAAAACGCCTGAAAAAGCATACCCAAATTAAATCAGCTGCTGTTCCTGAACTCTTTGGAGTACACGCAAAAGTTTAGTGTCTTTGTGAAGCAGACAACCTATATTTTTCATTTATGTAGTCAAAAGTGCTGTAAGTGTAATGAGTATGTAGCTATTAAGTTTGGAACACAGAAAAAGTAGACAATTTTTGCCTCGCCTAGATTTTTCCTGTTTGTTATCATGTAACTACACACTGAATATAGAAGGTATCGACTGGAAAATACATTGAAGCTGTAGAATGAAGTCTTATTGTCGTGCATTTCGAATTTCATCAAGATAGCACAAAAGCCTATTGTTTTGTAAAGGTTTTTGTGCACTGATGTCCTGGCGTGGTCTCTCACGTGCCATTTGGAGAGTCCAAGTGCCGCATCTAAGCCCCCTTTGATATGCAAACTGTAAAGGGCTGTAACTCCTCAATGCTTCAACCTACAGTCATCAATGAGGGCTCTAATCAAAGATACTACCCTGAGGAATCCTCTACTACACACAAAATTACTGAATAAATCATAAATAAAGCCATATTAATCCAATAAAATTTTGTACATTGTACAAATGTTGTACATTGTAAAAAAACCAGTCACAAAACAAATCACTATTTCTGTAAATGCTATTTTATTGTCAGAGTAATGTAAAAAAAAAAAAAAAAAAAAAAAAAAAGAGTAAAACACAGCAAACTGCAACTATTTACAATTATTCTGCTCTACCCCACCCCACACCCCCTCCCCCTCACAGGGAATTTTCAGTGTGCCACCGGTTGTAACAGTCTCTGTTTGGGACAAAACACAATGGCTTGTCACATGTGGTGCACTGAACTGCAGTTTTCATACCACATACACGGCATTTTAGTCTTCCAGCAGTCTTGTGCCCACTGATGAACTGAAGCCGGTGTCGTGAGCCACTCGGCTGAGATGGCCCTGGCTGAGATAATCTGGGAACACTCCCCTCAGTGCATAACTGCATCAGCTGCTCAGCCAGTGTCTCCCTGAATGCCTTCTGGCACATCGGTACTTGTCCCTTTGCAGTGTGCAGCTCTTTGTTGAGAATGAAGGCATTCACTACTGCAATGTCAAGGAAGTGGTAAAAGAATGTCTTATACCACTTGCGGGTTTTGTGGAGGACTTGATAGTATCCAATCAGTGCATCAGAGACATCCACTCCTCCCATGCACTGATTGTACTCTTTGACGGCCGGAGGAACTGGGATGTCCTTCTTTGTCCAGCGACCACTGCCGTCCTTCACCTTCCTTGTGACTGTGTCGCTGCTGTGTGCTGTGTGGATGGTAGAGCAGAGGAAGACATCTCGGGTGTCTCGCCACTGGAGGAAGAGAAGTGAGCTGGTGCGGAGCCAACGGATGCTGCCACGTGGAGCTCTAGGAGCAAGGGCATTGTCTGTTGTTTTGGGGTAACCTAATCTGTTCTTTCTAATAGTCCCACATGCCCAGATCCTCTGCTGCATGAGATCCTGGAATAGTTTTGGACTAGTATAAAAATTGTCCGTAAACAGTTTATAGCCTGTGCCTAGCAATGATGTGTTTGTAAGTTTTGTCACTACGTCATAACTGAGACCCTTTCCACTGATGTTATCTGTTTTGCCCTCATAAACAAAGAAGTCCCAGGTGTAGCCGTTGCTGGAGTCTGCAAGAACAAACAGTTTGAAGCCCCAGCGAACAGGCTTGCCCTTCATATACTGTCTGAACATAACCCTTGCTTTTGATGCAACCATTCGCTCATCGATTGCTATGTCCTGGCGAGGATGGTAGTTTCTGCGGCAAGCGTCTCTCATCTGCATGTAAAGAGGTTTTATTTTTCCAAGTCGGTCAAAATCTGGTGTCCCTCTTTTTGCTTCATTTACAGAATCCTCTGCTGCACTGCTCAGGTGGAGAGCATTGAGGATCCTGAGCCACTTTCTTCCTGACATGACCGACTTTGGAAACTGCAGATTGTACAGATTCCCACCTCGCCAGTAGTCTGTTAGAGATGTGCATTTGACAAAACCCATGTAAATGGCAACAGACAGAAAGCCAAACATATCCTGCATAGTAATGTCTATCCAAGGCTTGGATGGTGTTGTGCAGTGTGCTCTTCCATACTCATTGCTGTTAGTCAACAGCGTCTGAAGCACATCAACAGTGAAGAAGAGCTGAAAAAGCTCAAGAGCACTATATGCAGCAGTCATAATAAGCTGCGCTCCCGGTTTTCTGCATGGGCGGAAAGTGGGTTGGGGTGGTGTTACATCCAGCTCCTCAACACCATGTCATCTATCTGCAGCTGGAGTAGATGTGCCCTCCCCCCTCGTGCTGCTCCGGCTCCTGCCCCTGCTCCTGCCCCCGTTCCTGCCTGTGCTCCTGCCCCCGCTCCGGCTCCGGCTCCTGGTTGTGTCCTGGCCCATGGCTCTGCCTCTGCCTCTACAGTTCCTTCTGGCCCGTGCTGTAACAGGCATTAGATCCTCTTCATCAGATGAAGAAGCCTCTTCCACTATCTTCTCTTTGGCTGGCTGCCACTCATGATCAGAGGTTCCCCTAATTTGTAAAAGAAGGAAAATGTCAGGCCTTCATGCACAAAAAACCCAGTCAATTTTCAGTGATTACCTTACACACACACAGAATAAATACATTGTATATCAAAAAAAGTTACAGTAAATGCAGACAGTACATATACACACATAAAATAAAAATCACAATCCTCCCAGTAGTCCTTGTCTGATACAAAACATACAACCTCCTCCCATACAATAACCCCCACCCCCAACTTGTAAAACTTTAGACACTTACTGGTCATCTCCATCGGAAAACGAATCTTCTTCTGATGTTGGATCATCAGTTGAATCCGACACCTCTGATGCTGAAACGTCGCTCTCCCTCCGTGTGAGCAATTCCACAACCTCCTGAGCGCTGAACTTGGTCTTGATAGCGGCCCGCTGTGCCATTTCGCAAACTCCAAAACAACGATGCGATCACGACGAATCTCAAACGAAGCTCTGAGACGTTGTCCACCTCACCGTGCCCTTTTATCGGGTGATGCTGACGTAATAGAGATGCCCGCGAAACCCCCAATCGATACTTACAGTTCACCTTTCCCTACCCCCAAACACCTGGACTCTTGCAATTTTCAATGTGTAAATCAGCCGCCCACACAGCTCACACATCGCCCACACAGCTCACACATCGCCCACGCAGCGCTCACACATCGCCCACACAGCTCACACATCGCCCACACATCACCCACACAAACACACAATATAATGGTGCATGCCAAGCTCACCATTACATACATATTTACATCAGAAAGGCATATAATAGGAGGACGAGCTGAGAATAAAAACTTACTTACTATGAATCGCCTTCAGAATAACAGGTGTTCCTTTGCAGCGATAAAACCGGTTGAATCAGCAATAAAATCCTCTAATACAAAAAAATCCACTCTCGTGAGTCATTTGGTCACTCCGTTGAATAAATGTAATCTGTTTTTGATGCATTCTGATAATCCCTTGGCGAGTAAAAACATTGTAAATACTGTTTACGCACGTCAGCGCATAGACTCCTGCTTCCTGCTCAGTTTAGCGTGGAGGACGCACCGACTACGCACTGATTACGCAGGGAGGTTATGGAGTCATGTGAAAACAAACCCCATAGTGCCATATACCCACGTGTCAGGAATTCTATTGGCTATACATCTGTGGTTTTGGATTTCAGGTCAGAGTCGACCAATCAGAACGATTGGACAAGATTTGGGGGCAGGTCCAGAAAAGTCACATGACACTGTCTGGTTATTATTGGCTCTGGAGAACCCATTTCATAACATGATTGGACAAATGAGGTGTCAATCCAATTCTGAGGGTCTAGTCTGTCATATAAAAGCATCGTAAGGGCGAACTGCAGCGTTACTGTGACGCTATGAGGCTTCAAAGTCGGAAATCGCTACAGAGGGCCCGAGGGCGGGCCCTTGCCAGTTAACAGGCTAAAACAGTGACACGAAGAATGCACATTTTTGTACATGTTTAAAACAAACCATTCCACACCAGGCAGGCAGTCCTTTACAGAATGGCTGGTCAACAAAGCTAACGTTAGCATTTGTAATCCCTTGAATAAAATATATAAGAATCACAAATGCAGTGGTCAACTCTGTACTACAACATTAGCTAAAGTGAGTTACAAAACACAAAATATAGATATTATATTTGCATTACAAGATTTTACCAAACTGTCAAACGATCGTGTATGCCTGACGATAAAAGTGGGATTAGCAATAAAGAGTCGAATCTAAATGCAATTGTTGAACGTAACTAGCAGACAGAAAAACTTAGTTTAAGTCACAGGCTCCTTCTGACTCTTCTGTGAAATCGTCAGAAATGGGAATGGGGAGTTCATTAGCTGGCAGACATGTATTTAGCAAAGGTGTAGACTATTAGATATGGTGAAACAGACATCTGCCGTTAGCATTTCTTTATACCAGTCCTTGTCAAATAAAAGCTGACGATTACACAGCCACACCTAACATACTTTAAAAATGAAGTACAAATAATGTTAGACTTAAGTCACCACATTACTCTGCAAATTATAATTTTGTTCTCGGTAATGGCAGACGCGGGCTGGCCATTCTTACAACAAAATAATGTTTTCAACATAGCGCATTTGTAATTAAACATTTTAAGATAGTCATTTTTTAATTAAAATGATATTTACCTGAAAAGCGTGCAAAATTACATCCGACTCTGAATGTCGAAGAAGATGGCTGCTTTGTGTCTTAAATGTTCCCGCTTCTTGTCGATTTCCCAGAATGCAATGCGTGATTTAAAAAATACGGAAAAAGGCCTGTGAAAAATAAATACGGACAATTCCGTCATTTAAAAACAGTAAATTGTACTGTATTTTCACGGATTTTTTTTACAGTGCAGTTGCACTAGCCAGGGATCAGTCCACCAGGGCCTCCGCCCGACACACATTGCACCCGATCCTTACGATGCCTCCTGCAGGTGGTGGGCCTATAGGAGGGCGAGCAGATGTCTCAGGCTGCACCTGGCCGGGCACCACGGGCTAATGGCCACCAGACACTCTCTCTTGAGCTCCCTCCCCAGGCCTGGCTCCAAGGTGGGCCCTTGGTAACCCTATCCCGGGCAGGGTAAACCGTTCCCTTGATGACTCTTTCATGGGGGGGGTCTTCTGAATCGCTCTTTGTCTGGCCCCTCACCCAGGACCAATTTGCCATGGGAGACCCTACCAGGGGGACAAGCTCCTAGACAGCATAGCTCCTGAGATCACTGGGACACACAAACCCCTTCACCACGATAAGGTGGCGATTCACAGAGGAGAAATTGTAGAAACAAGAGATTTAAATATATTCACACATACTCAATGTATTTTTTTGTCTTCACCACCTCCTTACAGGTAAACAGCATTTAGAGTTTGATTAACACCAGCTACTGCAGAATATGGCAGTAACCCTTTAAATGCAATAAAATTTGAATCTTTAGAGACATATACAACTTACATAAGAAATCACCCTCTAATCTGTAGCTTGAATGTTTCTGGTTAAGGCTACAACTTTGACCCGTTTAGCTAAGGACTTGATGAATGTTATTGCTACTTTACTAAACATGTAACTTCATACAAAGTTGGTTGCTTTCTCACCTAACAAATGATCAATAATCTATACTGATGGGGACCATATCAAACCTGGGTGCATTTTGTATTTGTAAACAGATTTGTACACTGACTTTACTGAGTCGAGGACTGATGTTAGTGTCATCCTTCACGCTCCCTCGATAAGTGGAATTAATATGAATAGCAGCCATGAAAGCATTACTAATTAGTTACCTTGAGTGAAAACACATTTTGTTAGTAAATGCAGAAATGAGAAAATCAAATTTATTATGAACAGTTCATTATCTGTACCCCAAGTCACTAATTAAACAGAACTTTTATTCTCATCTAATAATGTTTTGGCTGGGATACACATTTGTTATGAGGTGACTTGACATTTACCACAGTGATATTAAAGAATTTTATGATAGTTGGCAGAGATTTGCTGGTGAATGGATTATTTTTGTAAAAGCCTGTCATGTCTGGCAGATTTTGCAAACAGAATCGTGATCTGAATGCACTGCTGTGCCAAACATATTTGTTCTTCCAAGATGAGCTCTATAGATTCTCTATAGGCTCCTCTTGTTAATGTTTGTTTTTTATTTTATTTTATTTATTTATGTGTTTACATATACATTGTGATTGCGTTTGTGTCTGTGTCATGAAAAGCACTTACCAACGAGGGCAGAAAGCCGCCGCTCCGCCCACCAGAAGCCAGAGGCAGGCAGAGAGGGACCCAGGAAACCCGAGCCATCCACAGCCCATCGTGAGCCATGAAAACCCCGGGACCCAGACCCCATGGTGAATGGATTATTTAAAAGAGTTAAAAGTTTCCTCTAAAGTGACTGACAGCATGAATCCTATACTTCAAAAAAAAAAAAAAATATATATATATATATATATATATATATATACACAGAATTTATACATCTATATTTTTCATGGGAATCTAGGAAAAAAAAAAACAACCTAAATTTATACTGAACCCTCTGGAGTCTGGAGTATAATTGGCCGTTTTTAATTGTTTTTCATTTTACTATTCCCCTTATAAAAACCATTTACTTAACCTTGTTTGGCATCTTTTTCAGCAGCCTTACATGTGTCAGTGTACAGTTATTTGTATTCATTTTGGCATTTTTTAACAAAACCACAAACATATTTTAACTATTTTTATAACTTAATAAAACTAAAAGTTGTAATTTTTAAAATTTATAAACAAACAAATATAGCAAACAAAGTTATATATTAAATATTTTCATTAAAATGTAGGCAATGCCTCAGATGTCTTTTGTACAACTATTATAGAACAGGTGTCACAATAAGATGCAACAGAAATTATTTGTGCCACTCCAAAAAACAGTTCCTGTCCCCCACAGACAGAGGGCGCCATCACACGCTTTATCAGCCCCCTAATGCAAGGTATGCAACAGCAGTCACACACCACCATCACAGTGACTCCCACTGCAACAGAGACTGGAAGAGACTTTATTAAACCACTTCATTTACCAAACCACTGCTCCAGCTTTTTGGAAAAGACCTCCGCAACATGTCCAGTGCTATTCTACTCTGCCAGGCAGACTTGTCTTGTCTAGTTGCTCACTGACTCCTTCTATTGCAAATATAGTGAAGTTAATGAATCATTGTTGATTGTAGTGAATATAATTTATACAATTACATTTTTATTGATGGTCACCCACCTAGTGTTGTAGTACTTGAGATCGGTCTTGGTCTCGAGACCGCTTTTTGATGGTCTCGGTCTTGTCATGGACTCGGACATTGCGGACTCGGGATCTTATTTCAAGACCAGTCACTAAATTACCAGAATATTGTCCAATTTATTTGTTAACATCTTTGCTTTTATTGGATACAAACGTACTGATTCAAATCCAACAAAGATTGCGCTCCTCTGCCTCTCAAAGGAGCACCTCGCAGACTCCGCCCCGGCTAGGTCGCTGCCATTATCGCTGCTTACGCCTGTATCATTTCACCGCAGTTTGCAATCTACCACAGAGCACGGACAGTTTCATTCACAATGTGCACGTTTGATCTCACTATGGTCACGCGTGTGCTGCATAAATCGAAATAACAACCGGCATGAACACGAAGAGAAGTAAGAGGGAAAATGAAGATCAAAGGAAAATTTCAGGCTTCCGATTCAACAAAAAAATCCCAGCATGAAAGGTAAATACCAACCTTCATGTATTTGATACACAAACTGAAAATTTAATGCAAGTTTTAGGGCTGCAACGATTCTTGGAGTAACACAATTTGATTATTAAAAATCCTCGACACAAATTTGTTGCTTTGATGTTGAACTCTGCAGCTCAGGTGTCTCCGTGTAAGCGGAGCATTTCCTCCACATTAGTTCTCCGTTGCTGTAACAGATTTCCGTCATTTGGAAAAGAACAAAAAAAAACAAAAAACAAAAACGACCCTTTAACACGAGTGGATCACTGAGATGTTTCTCCACGCCCCCACTTCTCTGTGCTGTGAGTGCGCATGTTTGAATGTGCGCGCATGTTGTGCAGAGGATGTCAGCTGTTATTTTTTCTGTACATCAGCTGTAGCCACCAGAACAGACCTATAACCACAGTGTACTGGGGAAAGGGGGGCTGCCATTAGCACTAGCAATCGCTCGGTGCCCCCCCGCCCAGTACAGAGGGGATCCGTCAAAATGTTTTTATCAACCACCTGATCAGCAACATGAAGAACAGAGAACTTTGTAGCTGCTCCATCCACCCTGTTTGTTTCACACAGAGAAACATCTGCAGTACGGAAGTTAAAATATGCTGATGAATTGTTAAAATGAAAAATTATTTCTTATCCAATTACTTGATTAATTGACGGAGTAATCAACTGAATACTTGATTACTAAAATAATCGATAGTTGAAGCCCTATTTGTATTCAGAAAGCCATAGTCAAACATTAGTTTTCAGCACCAGTAGAGCTGTGAGAGGCCTTCAAGAATAAAATAACTACAGTTCCCAGCAAGATGATGTCATTTCCTATTGTTGCATTAAAAACATGATAGTTTATGCTCACAACATGGTGGCTGATATTTAAATGTAGGAAATGCTTTTAGCAGCTGAGGAATCTGGATTGTTTTTTTATGTGATTTCTGCAAACACAGTGGAAGGAAACGGCACTCTGGGACACATTAAATGCTTGATATATAAATGTAACTTTTCTGGATTATATGCAAAAATTATCATTCTATCGATCTAATAAGGCCTGATTTAGAGTTCTGCATTGATCCTTTGTGTATAACTGAAAATCCTCTCTGAACCAAACCTGACATGCACCTCGAGAAATGTAACTACACGTCCAAAAAACTGATGATGATGATGATGATGATGATGATTTATTGATCCCACAATGGGGAAATTACAGTTAACAGAACACCCATCCAAGAAGACAAACAGAACAAACATTACTGATTACTGCTGTCCAGTTACATCTTAGGCCCCATCACTCAATTAACAAGTTGGAGCGGCATTTAGCGGTTAGCATTAGCTTACTAATTAGCATTAGCGTTAGCGCTGGGGTGAGAAATATTTCTTGCTAGAACCCTGAAGTTACCATGGCCACCCCCAGTGGTAACAGCAGATAAGTAAGTTGTTTCTCCGCCATTAGTACATTGAGCTAGTGGTGGGCAGATTGATCCTAATATCGATAATATGGATGCCAACGTTGGTATTGGTATTGATCAATATCAGTGTAATGAGATCGATACTTTGGCTTCAGTTTCTCTCCTGTATGCAGCGCTGCGGTTTCATCAAAGATGTGAGCTGACTGTCTAAGTGTTGCTCCTGTCACAGCGCAGAGCACTTTGCTCCTCCCCTCCCCACAGTGGTTTGTTATACTGGCATGTGACACATAATATATTTTATTTGGGGGAAAAAAAAAGGATTTTGCTATGAAACATTTAAATCAAATTTAAATTTGTAGAAAATTAGTGAATGAAGGGACATTTTTTATTAAATTTTTTTATAATACTTTCTGAACGATCTACCTGGAAAAAAAGTTTTTATTTGTTCTTGAGTGATGATTTTGTACACTTCATTTATGAAAAAAAAAAAAAAAAAAAAAAAAAATTCCAGACATCAATGTATGGGGAAAATTGTTTTGTTAATCTTCTATTGTTTCAGAACAATAACTTATTTTGATAAAGTATTTTCTACTTACATATAAACTTTGCCCAGTTCTATCCTGGGTTTTAACTAATTAATGATCCAAAGGAAAAAAATCTCAAACCAGTTAAACTTCATGGAAATTCTTCATAATTATTAAAAAGTATTGGTATCAGTATCGGTGATAATGGCCCTGTGTTTACTTGGCATAGGATCCATACCAAATCTTGAAGTATCGCACACAACTACATTGAGCAGCATACATGAGGAGTGATTGACAGTGCTAAGACCCTCCTCCTGGCTCTGATTGGTTGTTTTTGACTGGGAGCGGTTCAAGGAGGAGGTGGAGGAGCTCCATTTTTTTTCGCAGATTATCGGTCTCATACTGTCGTGACATGGTGACAGTTTTAACAAATATGTAAAAACCAGATTTTTTATAAAAGTTACATCCTGCAGCTTTAATCTGTATAAGATTAAAGACTTTAGTTCTTACTGTCGATGAGTGTTTGCCATTTTTTCAGTTTTACACATTTAGCTATGTGGTTTTGAAAAAGCACCCATTTTTACAAAGACTGTAAAATTGTCACCCAGGAGTATTAAATAAAGATGGTTATATTTATTTGAGCTGTGAGTGTTTAATATCAGGCTGATTTTATGGAAATGTGGATCTTTCAGATCAATTTGAGAAGTGATTTTGATCATGTTTCACATTTTATTGGGTCATGTAGCGTCAGGCACTGGTCTTGGTCTTGTCTCGGTCTCGCCCTCCCTCGGTCTTAAGTCTTGGTCTTGTCTCGGTCTCGATACCCTCTGGTCTTGGTCTTGTCTCGGTCTCGGGTTAGGTGGTCTTGACTACAACACTACACCCACCACAGAAAGGAGTGACTTGAATCCTGCCGCTACCCGATTCCTGGTTTTAAACTCATTGGGGGCACCTCAAGTAACACCTATGGAATCTATGTACACCCTTTGGTCAGAATCCCAGGAAGTTAATCTCTTAGCTCTCTTAATCTGCAGTGATGTTATACCTGTAAAAGCTGAGGTCCCACTCAACACAAAAAAAGGCATCACTAACTGGACTAGTGCACAAGTATAAAAGTAAGGAGGGATGGTTATGGTTGAAAACAAAAACTCTAGTGTGGTACAATTTTTATCTGCTCCTGATTGTTTGTAAATGAAAAATCTTATGATACACTGAAGTCCCTTTGGATCATTACCTGGACCTAGAGGAAATGGGACAGTGGTTAGATACAGTCTACTACCTTCACTGATGTTAAGACGATCAGACCCTAGTGGCGTCAACCTCCTTTGTAGCCAGACTTTTACCTCAGACTAGTTGGGATTTCTGAGCCATCACTATCGGTGTATGTTACTTTACAATGTGACAGGTGTATCCAGGTGCTCCGCTCTGCTATTTTTTACTGCAGTTGGGGTTGAGAGAAGAACCTGAAATGGCCCTTGCCATGTGGGCTTTGACTAAATTTTCGTCTTCAGGACTTTAATGAAGACCCAGTCTCCTGGTTTCACCGTAGTCGTTCCTGCTGTGGAATGATGCCACATGCATCGTGATATTTGGTAATATCTTTTTTATGTATTCTACGAGTTCACTCTGAGTTTCTGAGACATCAGTATTTAAATTTCCAGGCTATGGAATCCTGTATGGTCTTACAAACAATATTTCAAAAAGGGTCAGCCCTTTATGGGTTGAAGTGATTCTCATATGCAGCATTATCAGTGGAAGTTAGTCAACCCCGAATTTTCCTGTTTCAGCCATAGTTTTGTGCAATCTTGCTTTATTATTTTTATTTCATTCACAAAATGTGTATTTGTGCAAGCCAGCAAATATCCCATTTTTAACCATTCCATCCTGCACCAAACACACATCACACTGCTTTGTGCAAGGAGAAAATGGAGATGACCACTGTTTTTGACTCCCACAGTTGTGAGTGTTGCAGTGGTTTGGTTCATTTTAGTGTGTGGGTGGTAGATTTTGGTTTTTGTATTTTGGTTGTTTTTGACACCCACAGTTGTGAGTGTCGCAGTGGTTTGCTTCGTTTTAATGACTTGGTGGTAGATTTTGGTTTAGTATAGTTTTTGACACCCACAGTTGCGGGTGTGGCAGTGGTTTGGTGTATTTCAGTGTGTGGGTGTCAAAAACCAAACCCACATTCCACAGTTAGTGTACCATTGGCCATTTCCAGTAGGAGGTTTTTAACTATATTGCCAACTTGGTACACACAAGTTAGGTTGCAAGACACAAATTAAATTAATTTGTTTCTGGTACCCATTCTAACAATCCCATGTGTTACCCCTCTGGGGTCGACGGACGCGTTCGTGCATCAAAATGACGTAGCAGATTTGAGATGAGGTAGCATCAGGATGCTGCTGTTCAAACTATGTACCAGTTTTTAAATTGTGCTGATAGGCCAAGTAAAACCAGAGTTATGGCCTATAATTTATGCCATGCGTTTTCCTGTATATTGCCCTCAAATTCGATGCGCATTTTGTTTAGGAAGAAACAACAAAAAAAAAAAAAAAAAAAAAAAAAAATGGGATTTTCACTAGCAGGAAGTGCTTGCTAATTTAAAAAAAAAAAAAAAAAGGGGGGACTTCCCAACATCCCCTTTCCCGTTTGTGAAAAAATGCACCACATTAACCCATAAAAAAATTATGCAGTAACATGTTGCTTTTAATTGCATTTGGCTGCTGAGGAACAGGTGAAAAGGGTTAAACAATATCGATGGCAAGTTTTGCCTGGTCCCTTATTCTTGTGGAGGACAGGAACTGTTATTTGGGGTGGCTTAAATAATTTGTGGGGCATTTTATTCTGAGACCTGATTGCTCTGCAAAAAACACACCTGGATAGTCCTGCATTTTAATGTAAACAATTGTCTATAAGTGTCATTTACTATATTTTTACATTTTTTTTTTTTTTTTTTATATTTACAACTTATTTGTATTTTAAAGTTGTAAAAATAGTTTGCCAAGCATGTTTGTGGTTTTCACAGTAAAGTCTAACTTTTGTCTACTGATTTGATGTTTTTGTGGTTTTAGGTGTAATGTGTTAATACAATATGTCAAAATGAAAGAACTATACAGTCACACACGAGGTTGTGCTGAAACAAAATGATACCCAACAAGGTAAGGTAAACTATAAAAGGTAGAAACAAAAGTAGTCAAAAACGGCCAAATATACCTCGGACCCCAGGCCCAAATATTATTACTGCATTTGTCCTGTCAGTCACTGATATTAACGTCTAACACTTTGCAAGGGATAGACAATAGCTACTCGGAAGCCTCCCTTAATTCTTTTCTTTTAAAATTTTTATATTATATATATATATATATTTATATATATATATATATATATATATATATATATATATATATATATATATATATATATATATATATATATATATATATATATATATATATATATATATATATATATATATATATATATATATATATATATATATATATATATATATATATAAAAATAACAGACAATGACAGAACTACAGAGAGACACAGAGATAGACCTTTAACGTGCACTTTAAGTCAATGTTGCAGTAACAAGAAAAAGAAAATGAAATACAAATAAAGCATATGTACAACCACAACCCCCCAAAAACAAGAAGACTAAATGAAGAAAAAAAGAGTGAGAGAATGCTATTCCTGACAAGTTCACAGAACAATCTGAAACACACAATGAAACTGATGCATCATTACTGTAGCTCCTTCAAGCCAAGCATCTTCTTTTTTAAAATAATAAATTAATAAAAAAAAAATATTTAATGAAAAAACAACAACAGCAAACCTGCCTGATCCACCACACAAACACTCCAGAGTCCTGGTCAAGGTCTCCATACAGACCAGCTGTAACCAGACAGTCAAGATCTGAGACTGAGACACACACACACACACACTATCCACTCACCATCCAAATGACTGAATCCAGGTGTTCCAGTCACAGGTGTATAAACCAAGCACCTAGGCATGCAGACTACTTCTACAAACAGAAGGGGTCGCTCTCAGGAGCTCAGTGAACTCCAGCGTGGTACCGTGATAGGATGATACCTGTGCAACAAGTCCAGTCCTCAAACTTCCTCACTACTAAATATTCCACAGTCAGCTGTTAGTGGGATTATAACAAAGTGGAAGCGATTGGGAACGACAGCAACAACAACAACTCCCCTTCCTGTTCCAACATGACTGCACACCAGTGCACAAAGCAGCTCCATAAAGACATGGATGAGCCAGTTTGGTGTGGAAGAACTTGACTGGCCTGCACAGAGTCCTGACCTCAGCCTGATAGAACACCTTTGGGATGGATTAGAGTGGAGACTGTGAGCCAGGCCTTCTCTCCAACATCAGTGTCTGACCTCACAGATGTGCTTCTGGAAGAATGGTCAGAAATTCCCATAAACACTCCTAAACCATTACACTCCATTAAACTCTACTGATATGGGAATGGAATGTCAGTTAAGTGCATGTGTGTGTGAAGGCAGATGAGTGAATACATTTGGCAGTATAGTGTTCACACCAGCATAGAGCCATAGATTTCTTGCTCTATAGTCAGAGCCAAAAAACACAGAAAGGGACAGAAAGGAAGATGTTGAGCGACAGGAACAGGAGGTCAGATAGATGCAGAGGGCCAACCTGTCAGATACTCTATTTAGCTCAGCTTTCATTGTGGCACAGCAGCCACAGTGAAGGCTGTTCACATGGGAACATGGAGAGATTCATACACAACCACAGAAACAGTGTTCAAATATCGGAGCGCGAAACGGAACACAAGTGAGAACGCGCAAAAGTCAGTGTGCAGCAGCTGCATTAGACAGATGAGCAGGACAGCAGAGGCTGAGGCACGGCGGCCACAACAAACCAAACAGCACAGCAAGGAATCAAAGTGGGCACCGTACCTTTGGTGGATCTGGAAGAAAATATCTGCTCCAAAAATGATCAGCAGCCACGAGAAACAGCGAAGGAATCCCCTGCAGAGGAAGATGTTAGACTGCCCCCCTCCCATCTAACCCCCCAAAAAACCCAGCACCCTTTTTGATGTATACAAAAATAAACACTTCTGCTCCAAAACTGATATTGGAGGAATAGTTGAAAATACCAAACAGCGGATCGAGGGCCGACCACGCTGGACCGGAGAAGTCGAGACAAAGTGCCAAAGCAGAAATGTGCTTACCTTTGAAGATCTAGATGAAAAAATGGTTCTGCTTCAAAATGGATCCAAATGGGTTTGAAAATCTGACGGACGCAAGCAGATAAACGGGAAGACCGGCGGCTGCATCCGACAATCACATAAAACCCTGTTTTCAAAAAAGTTGGAAGGCTGCATTTCTACAAATACACTGCAGGAGTTTGCCAATCACAGAAAAGCCTACACTCCATTTAAAATCATTTTAATGTTTACAGGATTTTTTTCCCCAAAAGATGCAAATTTGGATGACAAAAAAAAAAAAAAGCCTGAGCCCAACTTTTCTGGAAACACAGGGGAAAGCGCCATCGGCACAGCAGTGGAGCAATCACAGCACAGAACTCAGAGATTTGAACATGAAATTTACCCTTTGTAGGTCATCTACCTAGGAAAAAAAAAAATCAAGTTAATGCACAAGACTCAAAACCATCTAAACAGTCGTGACAGGGTGGCCATGTTGGAAGGAAGGAAGGAAGGAAGGAAGGAAGGAGATTGGCATGGCAGCCATGAAAAACCACAAGAAGGAGGGGAAAAAGAAACCGCATGGCACTTACTGTTTGTAGACCTGCTACCTGAGGTCGGGCCTGGAGGAAGACACAAAGAGTCAAAACAGAAGGGTTTTCTTCTTTCTGAAGCACAGCAGGAGTTTGGCAGGTTCCTAAACTTTAC
Organism: Amphilophus citrinellus; assembly: GCA_013435755.1. NCBI lineage: Eukaryota > Metazoa > Chordata > Actinopteri > Cichliformes > Cichlidae > Amphilophus > Amphilophus citrinellus. Next base: position 534,135 of record CM024208.1, read on the forward strand.
ATGTGTTACTGCCACACACACTGTGCAGGGGGGAGAGTCAGTCCTGAGCTGCTGGCTCTCAGCTCCTCACAGGTCTTTTTGTGCGTTTTGTACTCTTAAAAATCAGATCTCAAACTTCCATTTCAAAAACACTTTATCCTGTAAATTACTCAGAGGACAGAGCTGAAAATATAGAGGAAGTGTTCTGGGTGATCTGAGGTCAGTCTGATCCACCTCAGATTATAGCAGCATAATCAGAAGCACCTGTATTCTCACCTCTACACAACAGTTTCAGCGCCCTTGCTTCTTCAGTCCTCCGTCAGTGTTTCTAAATCAATAAAGAGCCCCGTACATCAGATGTCCAGCACTCCTAAATGCCGGTATGCTACGATCCCGAGTTTGGGCTCTGTTGATTTTTCCAATCCGCCTGCGTGCACAGCGTTCAACCGCAGCACAGGGGTCTCTCAGCAATTAGGGTTTTTGATTGGCTTGCGAGGGGTTATTCCCTTTGAGTTTCTGGAATTTGTTGGAATATTCATGGTATATGCCACATACATTTACTTACATACATTTACTTCCCTGAGAAATTTGTCTGGAAAATAACATAACTGATTAAAAATACAGAAGCTTATAATGTTCTGTGTCATCATGACCTTTGTATTCTGACTGTACAATGAGCCACACTGATGAAGACTAAACAATGATAGAAATGGAGACTTCGAGGTCACTGTTCTCTGTTTTCCACATTGTGTTTTGTAAATGATGTAACCAAGACTGATATGCTGTGACTATATGAAACGGTAACTTGAATTAGAAAGTGCCAGTACTTCATACCATCTCACAGCATGCAGTCTGGTCCAGATTAATCTGTAAACTGTTTGAAATGGCTTTATTAAATTTAATAATTGGACTCCTTATTCCATTTGTTTGTGTAACGAACACGCAGAAACTTAAAGGCTTAAACAGCAGACACAGCACACACACACGCTTGTTATTTTTAATTCCTTCAAATTACGTAGAGGAAGTCCTCCTTTTCTGCCTCGTTTTATTTTTATTTTGTTCGGTTTAAGATTTCGGTCCGCTTGGTCCCGTCGAAGATTTGGCTCCAATTCAATCCACAAAGTCACACTTCAGACGTATGGGATTGATTCAAAGGTATTCAGGAATTTAATCCAGCCTTTTTTCCTTCTGTTGATGAAGTTTCATTAAAATCTGTATGTGTGAAAGTGGTTTTTGGAGCACCAGAATTTAGGAGGTCTGACCGGCTGGTTCATGGCCGGCCAATAATCAATGAAAAATGATTTCTGCCCGATTAAAACAACACGTATTCATGAAATCTCCTATATATTACATCATTGTGCTGTACAAACACCTTAAATTGACAATTCTAATTTCATTTATGAATTTTAATGCATTATATGCTCGATGATCTGTGATTTTTGTAAGGATATTTTATGATTAATCACTAAATATTTGGTTTAAAAATTGTACTGTCCTTACTAAAAACTAATGACATTCCTAATTTCATTTGATTCTGTTGGGAAATATGGAAGTTATGGCCATTTATATTCAAAGAAAGCTTTCTAAACTGCTTACCAGACTTTCTTCAGTTAAGCAGTAAATCAATATAATAATAATAATAATAATAATAATAATAATAATAATAATAATAATAATTAATAGGAGATAATTGCGTATTTTTTCCCCTTAAAATAACTTCCTTATTTGTAATCCAGTCTTAACAGGGATGGCGTCATTTTGTTTGTATTTAAAGGCTCCATCCAGTGGTGTGAATTTTTAAGCCATTTGGGAACTTGGATTTTTTTTTTTTTTTTTTTGGTACTACACCTACTAAATCAGCCGTTAAACGGGACTTCGGGCTTTCGGTGAAGCAGCTGGCCGAAAGGTTCGCCACATTCCCGGGGCCTCATCACCCCATCACTACCAAACACACCTGCCGGTATCCAGACTTCAGCGCCCGCTGCTTTACAGGCCTTTGCTCGTGATGGGAGTATGAAACTGCAGCTTCGGTACGCGCTTCCAGTCCTGGGCTTACAACCATAGAACCACTGCTGACGACCGAAGCAGGAACTGCTTCATCCCGAAACGGATCACCTGACAGGTTCAGGTGTTTAGCTGACACCGCCTCATCTCCTTACGAGCACAAACGGAATTCAACCCAAAAACTAGGAGACCCTCCAAACTAAAGGTGATTAAAGGCCCATTACTCACCTTTTAGGCTCAGTCTTCAGACGCAAACACGAACCAAAGTCGGCTCCATCCATTTAAAATCCGCGTGCTTCCCTCCCAGCCTCCGCTGCTGTTTCTGGGCGTCTGACGTCATACGAGCGGGAAGTGATGCGTTTAAGTGATTTTGAAAAAAATCCAAAGTTTCCCGACGTGTCTCGTTTGTTTGCTTTTCTGATTTTGCACGGTGATTGTTTTTGTTTTGTTTTGTTTACACTTTTCTATCTTCTTTGCATAACCTTAAAGATTTTATAGATAGATAGAAGTACTACATGAATAAAGGCTCATTTACAGCATGGAGTCCTTCTCTAAAAAACTGTCGTAGCTTTAGTGTCTGTGGAGCTGGATTTAAGAAATGAGGATTTAAAGTTTTTGGAGCATGTGCAGAGCCATCATATGCCAGTACAGAGCTTGCCCTAACCCTTCACTGGGTTTCAGAGACATAGAAACCAGGAGCATAAACCAGATGTTCTCCACTGAACCATCCAAGATGTACTCTCACTGGCAGGGGAACAATATGAGAACAGCACCCCCACCAAGGCTAGAGATGACTCAATGCCGCACACATGGATCCTGGAATGCCTAGCACTATACAAGATCAACAGGACCCTAAGAGCCTTCATCAGGAACCATCATGGAAGGACAGGCCTCTACACGGCATGTACCACCGGCAGATAGAAGAAGTGGCTGACATAGAGAAATCCTACCAACGGCTGGACAAAGCTGGACTGACAGACAGCACAGAGGCACTAATCATGGCAGCACAGGAACAAGCTCTGAGTACAAGATCAATAGAGGCTGGGGTCTACCACACCAGGCAAGACCCCAGGTGCAGGCTGTGCAGAGATGCCCCTGAGACAATCCAGCACATAACAGCAGGGTGCAAGATGCTAGCAGGCAGGACATACAAGGAACGCCATAACCAAGTGGCCGGCATAGTATACAGGAACATCTGTGCCGAGTATGACCTGGAAGTCCTGAGGTCAAAATGGGACACGCCCCCAAGGGTGGCTGAGAACAACAGAGCTAAGATCCTGTGGGACTTCCAGATACAGACAGACAAACTTGTGATGACTAACCAACCGGACATCGTAGTAGTTGTAGTGATAGACGTTGCAATACCAAGTGACGGGAACATCAAGAAGAAAGAACACGAGAAGCTCGACAAATACCAAGGGCTCAGAGAGGAGCTGGAGAGGATGTGGAGCCATGACCATGTAAACGGAAGGCTGAAACGCATCAAAACGATGCTGTTTTAATTTTGAAACGGTGTCGTGTAAACGGGGCATTACAGTCGTTATAAAGGGTGGCCTTGACAAAAGCCCTGAGCTCTGAGAAGCTAGAGAAGTGAGGCTCCAGCATAGCATGAACAGTTCAGAAACAATATGAAATGAGAAAAAAAAGCTATTGCAGGGGGGTTTGTGCTTGAGCACTCGGGCTGCGGAGGTTCATGTTGTGTTTCAGTCACTCTTTGCCATATTTCAGTCGGCTCCTGTTCACAGAGGAAAGAATTACAATGTCCATATTTCCTTCATTTCTAGTTGCACAATACAAACTGCCTTTTATCACGTTTCCTCACGTCTCAGGCTTACTTTCACTGATACCTGAACTGCTGCTGGTTCCTGCTCTAACGCTTCTCTTTCCTCATGCAGGTCACACTCCAGAGTCTCTGATTTCTCTTTTAAGGTTTTAAGATTTTAATAGGAGTCACAAAACAGCTGAAAATTAATTTTATGTTGGATACCTTCTTGAAAAGGCGCCGTTGCAAGTTTATGGTCATTTGATGAGATCTGTGAGAAGAACGGGTTTGACGGAGAGACTAGTTTGTTTGTTTCTTTGTTTTTTCCATGTCAAGTTTCTTAGGCACACTCTACTCAACGAACAACAGGCACAAAAGAGGGAGATGATGAACGTGTGTGGGTACTGTGGCTGAAGCCTCGGCATAACGATGTAAACAAGAAGCAACATAAGCCCCCTCCTTTCTGCTTACGTCCCTGCCCACTCGTGTCGTTCTGAAGCTGCTGAAACTGATCAGAGAGCTGTTTATCAGCCACATCAGGCTGCTCTCCAGTATCATTTCTGACTCCTGACAAAAGTCTGCAGCTCCTCTAATCTGTTAATAAAGCAGCGAACATGGTGATAGATGGAAGGACTGCTCTGAAAGTCCCTCTCCATGTTCTCTTCACCCTGGCCAGAGCCCCCCCCGATGACCCCCCCCGATCAGCTCCTTCGGGATGTCGAGTCAATTCTTGAATTTTGAGCTATGTGCCCGGTTCATCGCCCTGTTGATTAGAAACAACCTTTATAGAATAATAATAATAATTTCTTAATAAAGTAATGATGAAAGTGTTTTTGAATAACTCTGGGTCTTCATGCTCTTGTGTGAGTCAACATAATAATAGTGTTTTACATTTTAAAGATGGGGCGACACAGTGGGCCTCTGCAAAATGTTCATGTTGATGAGCTCAGTCAAGGTTTGTTTGTGTTTTAGCTGAACTTTAAATTTCTCAGTGTGGATTCCACAGTAACATAAGCTGAAAGCCTTGTATGATGAAATAGGGCCGTTTCTGTTTTACAGAAAAACATATTCATATTTATGTCATTAGTGACCACAAGCTGACATCTCACATCTGAGGGGTAAGCTTTTTATTTCATTTTTTTAAAAACGTGGTGTTTGCTCTGCTTTCACAAGACATCCAAACCAGTGTTTCGTGCCACCCACACATGCTGTGTCATCCCCACACTCAGTACAGTCAACACTGCTGCTTTGCTAATACACGTGTGCCACACGGGTCTGATCCTGCGTGGATAGACCTGAAACAGCTGTGACTGGTGTCTCCTCTCCAGGTCAGGAAGATCAGAAGATTAATGAGCAGGAATGGAGAAGAAGCTGTGAGGATACAAGCAGAGACATTATGGTCTGGTTTGATGAGGTGAGTGATCATAGTGTGCAAGAATATAGAAAAAGAAAGGCAAAAACATAGACATAAGAGATCCAACAATGGTTACTTTTACTTAAAATTGTATTGTGTTCTTAATCCTCAGAATACTGTAAACATATAGATTTTCCACTTTCTAAAAAATGAAAACTTTGAGAGCAACTTCAGAGCAATGGGGGTGCATGGTCTGGTAGTATTTCTGCTGAGGTTTAATATATTGTGTCTGAAACAGTTACCACTAATAATACTTTCATTTCCTTCACTGTTCACTTTTGTTAAGTTTGCAGTGTGATTCAGAATTGATGCAAAGTGTTCAGAAATTGTTTTATATGAGGAAAAATGTTCCTCAGAGCAGTTATCACCTGAATGATCTCTAACTATGCTGCGTGCATGTGAATGTGCAACCTTGAAGGAGGTGCTGACCCATGCAGTGCCTTAAAAACAAATCAAACCTTGAAGCCAATTTGAAAGCTGACTGACAGCCGGTGCAGGGAAGTTATTTGTTACATGTTTAAACTGAAGTTTTATGATGATACCAGAGCGCTGCAGCAGACTGGAGACCTGCCCAGGGTGCACTCTGCTTCTTACCTTACGGCAGCTGGCAGGGGCTCCAAGGAGAACTGATGATGTAGCAGTCACATGACACATTTGACTTTACAGGGTTAACAAGATCAATAAATTTAAATCAGTCAGTGCCTCCCAGCTGACTTGTTTAGAATCAGCTGACCGTTTTGTATTATAGTAAAATTTTACCTTCATGCTGTAAAGTTTGGCAGCAGTCACTGATGCCTTTTTGACTCCTCATAACTTACTAATACATTTAGGGCTGAAAACATATTTAAGCTCTGATTAAAAAAAATTAAATTAAATTTAAAAAAGCTGCAACCAGATCAATTCTACACTCATTTTAAGTGTCACAGTGTGAAGTCAGAATATTCAGCATGATTCGTTCCTATAACTAAGAGTGCATCAATTCAGTATCTATGACAAAAATCACCTTTTAGGAGAAAATGTGCACTTTGGGACGAGGGTCAGAATGTCTGGATGGCTGCATTATGCTATTGTAGAATAAAATCAGCTGATTCTGAGGGGATCAGGTGGGAACATTCATTCAGATTTGACTGGAATGACTTTTGGCTCACTGCAGAAAAACTGTCACAATGAGAAGTGACTGAAGAGGAAGGAAATTACAAGGAGCCGAGCAAATGTTGATCAGTATCAGAAGGTTTGCTTCTCAGAAATGTTTTCATACAATCAGGTTTAAGGTTTTCAGAGCTCTTTACTGTAATACACTACAGAGTAAACACTGATTATTAATTTTATCCATCTCAGGTGCAGCAATGATGCTGCATGTTTCCAGGATTTTTTAAAATGGGATAGAAAATCCAAATATTCAGTCAGAAATAAAAGCAATGAAGAAAATTGCAAAGAAAATATTGGTCACAATTTGAGGCTCATGTGCAGCGCTGTGTCCTCGTCATGTCAAAGTTTCGCTGCACAAGATTTGAAACAGAATGTTGTGTTTGATATTATTTTGTTAATTGGAAAAAATCATTGTGACTTTTTAATTAAGGCTATAATCCTGCTTAAACAGCTTAACACAGCCAAAGTTTCATAGTCACAATGTTTTCCCTGGACGCTTGGTTGGTGCAGCTGTTCAAGTGTTCCAGCCTCACTGTACATTCTGTATAATGACAAATAAAGGCACTCTATTCTATTCTATTCTATTCTATTCTATTCTATTCTAATGCAAACATCTAACTGGCCAGTCTCATGGCAGAAACCCAGTGCATTGAGGGAAGTAGAGATCAAGCCAAGCCAATTTATTTATAGAGCACTTTAAGGTGCCGTTTACACGAGACCGTTTTCATTTTGAAACGGCGTCGTTTTGATGCGTTTCAGCCTTGCGTTTACATGACAACGGTGTCGTTTTGATGCGTTTCGCCCTTCTGTTTACACGACAACGGAGTGAAAACGATGCGTTTCGGAAACGGGGTCCAGAGTGGAGCGTTTCAGAAACGCACCGGCTTGCGTTCTCGTGTAAACACTTGAAACCGGGGTGATTTGAAAACGCTCGACTCGCACATGCGCACTATGGTTGCGACGGCCACAGTTTTTCGCGCACGCGCAAATTGATAAACAGTACTCACGGATTCACGAGTGCTTCTTATGCTTTTCTTGTGTTTTTACCGTTTTGTAATTCAGCGTTGTGTGCAGCAGCGATCCAACCTCATCGTCAGTCCACACAAAACCTCTCACATTGGCCGTTTTGTAAGTAATGAACAATTTGCCGCACTACCTACTGTGTCACTCCACGCATGCGCGTCTTGCATAAACAAACTTTCCAAAGAGAAAACCAACGCCAACTTGTGGCCTGGCATGGGAACTACATCGTTTTCATTGTTTCCATCGTTTCACATGTCATCGTGTAAACGCGGATCGTTTCTGAAACGCCATCGTGTAAACGAAAGGCTGAAACGCATCAAAACGACACCGTTTCCAGTGAAAACGGCTTCGTGTAAACGGCACCTAAAACAGTAAGCACTGACCAAAGTGCTGAACATGGAAGAATAAAAACAACAAAAGACAAACATAGCCGGTCGGAGTAGCCGGCTGAGGTTCAAACTGGGATCACTGTGGATTAAAAGCTGATTTTAATCTGGTCTTTAATCTGATTGTTGGAACCAGAAAATACAAACTAAACTCTTTGTTTCAGCACTTTGTTAATTCTGTGTCACTAAGAATTGAGGCAGTTATGAAAGCAAAGAGGAGTACAAACCACACTAAAGATGTAACTGATACTGTCTGAGTGTATATTTAAAGTGCCAAAATAAATGTACTCATTAAGTAAAAAAGAGCATAAGTGCCTTTTTACTTAATAGAAAAACACTTTTGTTTTACCTGTAAAATAAGAAGTAATTAAAGCTTTAAAATAAACAGTATGGAGTACAAAGTAAAATATTCACATCCAAAACATGGAACAGTAGAAGCACCGCAACAAAGGCATAATTAAATAAAGTACTTTAGAGCTGTACTTCAGTAAATGTACTAACGTTCCTACTGGTTCTGTTCATGCTCTCAGCCACGGGGGTGTGCTCCAGTCCAGGTCTGTGTTTTGGCCCAGTGCCACCCCATACCTCCCCTCCTCCTCCTCCCTACAGTTAACGTGAAGGTAAACAGCACGACGACACTCGAGTAACGACTCCTCCAAACAACGAAGACGCAAGAAAAAAGCACCTGACAGCGCACACAGAGAGCAGGTAACATGGATTTCTGTCTCTGTCTGACGATGTGAACAGAAAAGCTGAATAACCTGCGATCAGCTGTGCACACTAAGTGCTTTTCCAAAGGCGTGCAGGGACAGAGCTCGCTGTGTTTATGGAAGCTTACACTTTAGTTTCAACTTTATTTCTACTGTTTGTATCAGTTCGACTTCACAACACGTTTCAGAGTGAATTTTCCCGTTTCAGCTGAGCTTTTATCGTTTGAAATCATTTCGTTTGAACTGGTTTCACTTTCAGTCTTAATCAATTTGATATGGAGATTATTTATGAGGGGAAATATTTAAGACGTTTTGCAGTGTAAACACAACACTTTGTCCAAATGTCCACCGTTTAACAATTAGGCTACATGTGACATCATCATCATTATTACTGACGCATTCATTTAGAAGCAGCATTTTACTGATGCCGCTCGTTTGGCTTCCGGGAATACGTTTCTGCGAGAGTCGCAGGAAGCAACCATTATGAGACACACACACACACACACACACACACACACACACACACACACACACACACACACACACACACATTGAAAGCAGTATCCTACCAGTCAGAGCTGGTATTTGCTGTTTAAAGCAGCCTCAGTTATCCTCTCACTGCCCTCGCAGTGGTTTCCTCTCATTGTTCCTGCATCCTGCATCCAACTTCCTCCTCCATCATTTTGCTGTTCAGCCACTTAAGCAAAGATCAATTAATACTTGCTGAGCCCGCTCCTGATTGGATGACAGTGTTTTAATTAAAGAGGCACGCTGACTGAAGGCCTTCGCTCACAGGATCACAGCTTATTCTGTTGTTGTGTTGAACTTGGGCTCAGGTATGTGTGAATATTATTCAGCACATTGTGAATGTAAATGAAGCTTTGTGTTGTCTCTGTAAATTAAACAGGTATGGATGAGGTACCGAGCTCCTCCTGCATTTCCATGGCTAGTGATCGCTCCATGAAGAACCGCACAGATTTTAGCAAAGAAGCTGCGGACAGGTGCATTTTTTAAAGTCATGCTTTCATTGCATCACTTACATTTGTCTGATTTTAAAATAATTTAAATATTTTAAATCCCAATGTGTACTATAGATTCACTGATTTGATGGTAACAGTACAGATGTATATATTGCTGCTGTATCATGGCTACAGGTCAGCTGGTATAGTTACCTTTTCAGTGTTCCTTGGGAATAGAGCTTAATGATTTCTGTGATTTTCATTCAGTCCTGTAACTATAAACATCCTTTAATGAACCTTATAGGAGGTGTTCCCTAAATTAAGTCACGGTAATTATTCAGTTATAAATAATAATCAGTCTGTTGGTGCCAGTGTTGGTTCCAAGTAGTGATATATAGGAGAAAAATTCTACTTAAGACTTAATGCTTGGAAGGAAGATTTGTCACTACAATTATCTAAGGAGGCACGTGCATTGACCCACATTACATCTATTAGCACACAATTCATAATGCTGCAGTTTAAATGTTTAATGCAGGTTTAAGTAACACCAGTAGATCTCAATAGGTACGAGAGAGAGAGACCTGATGTGTGTCCAAAGTGTACAGAGTACAGAGGGACGCTGGTCCGTTTGTGGGACTGTTTTTGACAGAGGTAAAAAACATATAACTGAGAAAATGATTTCCAAACAATTAAAACTGGATCCAAAGCTGTTTTTACTTGGATTGTACCCAGAAAAACACAAATACTCTCAAAATCAACGGAAGTTTATAGACTTAAGCCTCCTCAATGCAAAAAGATGTATATCATTGTTTTGGAAAAAAACTCATAGACCAACTGTCAACGAAAGGATCCAACAGATTCCACTAGAGAAGATTACCTATGTGCTAAAGGGCAAACAGGACTTGTTTGAGAGTATTTGGAACCCTTTGGTCATGTATGTGAAAGACCTAAAAATGCCAGAGGACAGTGGAAGTGACTAAAGGACACTGTAGGTCCTAAATATGAACTTAATTATTATTTTTTTTGTGTGTGTGATACTAATGTTACTGTGTGAAGATCTGTGACAGGTTGCACTATGTTTAAGGCTTTGTGAGAGGCACCTTATTATATTATTTATTTTTACTTATATTTTTAAGTAAATTTCACTTCTATTGTCTAATTTATTTTTACAATGTTCTGTCTTCCTTTTGCTTTAATTCTTATAAAAAAATTCAGCAAAGATATTTTGGCCAAAAAGCCTCAGTGATACCTCAGACTGTTCAGACTGGACCCCGTCCCTCACCCAGTGTCAGCTGGGACAGGCTCCAGTTTACAGTCAGTCTCTAAAACATGAAACTTCAGGGTCACAACAGGAAAGAAATTAGGGTCACCTGCATACAATTAATTAACACTTTCTGTGACTTTCTTTATTATCTTCACTAATGTTAACATTAAACATTATTATTTATTTCCAGGGAGCAGCGTGATTTTACAGGGTCAGAGGAGCTGGATGGAAATGCCATATTTAAGGTCTGTTGCAAAGAAAACCTGTAATCCTGCAAAATAAAACATTATCACACATGCTCAGTTGTGCTTTTTGATTATAAAAAAAAAAAAAACGGGGATTTTTTTTTTCATTGCAGTTGGTGGAAACCCAGGGCGTGGCCATTGTTATGAGTGAAATTAGGAGTTATAAAAAGATGCTCTTTCCACACCTGCCACAACCTCCTGAGAGGGAGAAGGACGATCGGACTGCTGGGACTAAAAAGTCCAACTCAGGTGCCAGCGAGGCGGCTCTGAGGATCACGCTTCACGTCTGAAATGAGATCGGCCAAAAGGAGCTCGCTAACAGACTAGAGAAGCGTAAGTACTAAACATGCAAATAGCCCCGAATTACAGATTTGTAGTTCATTGTTTTTTGTGATCTCTATTTGGAAAAAAAGATTATTAGAAATTGTTCCAAAAGATTCTGAATGTCATAATTTTCTTTTTGTTTTCTCTTTCCAACCAGATGTTTATGGCGAGCTGGACGTCTGCCAGCGCAAACTTCGAGAAAAACTAAAAAGGTTTGAATACATTTACGAGGGAACGGCACAGCATGGAGACCAGACCCTTCTCAACAAAGTGTACACCGAGCTCTACGTCACAGAGGGAGTCAGCGAAGCTGTGAACAGCGAACACGAGGTCAGGCAGATCGAGGCCGCATCGAGGAGGTCGCCGACAAAAGAAAAGCAAATCAAATGCGAAGAAATATTTAATTCCCTCTGTGGATCCGACAGATTCATCAGAGCGGTGCTGACCGCAGGCATCGCTGGCATTGGAAAAACCATCTCTGCGCAGAAGTTTAATCTTGAATGGGCAGAGGGGAGGGTCAACCAGGATATCCAGCTCCTCATTAATCTCCCATTTCGGGAGCTGAACCTGATGAAGGACAGAATCTGCACTTTGACGGAGCTTCTTCATCATTTTCTCACAGAGGCAAAAGAGTCAGGAATTTCAGATTTTGGCAAATATAAGCTTGTGCTGATATTTGATGGGCTGGACGAGTGTCGGCTTCCTCTGGACTTCAAGAACAATGAGCCCTGCTCTTGTGTCTCAGAGCCAGTTCCTGTGGATGTTCTTCTGACAAATCTGTTCAAGGGGAACCTGCTGCCCTCTGGCCACATCTGGATCACCACCAGACCCGCAGCTGCACATCGCATTCCAGCTGACTGCGTCAATCGTGTGACAGAGATACGAGGCTTTAATGATCCGCAGAAGAAAGAGTACTTCAGGAAAAAGATCTCAGATCCAAGCATGGCCAGTAGAGTCATTGCACATGTTCAGTCAGCCAGGAGCCTCCATATCATGTGCCATATTCCAGTCTTCAGCTGGATATCTGCCACTGTCCTGCAGAAGATTTTAGAGGAAAAAGGCAATGAGAGCAGAAGAGAAATGCCCAACACACTGACAAAGATGTACACACATTTTCTTGTGTACAACTCACTGATCAAAAGTCAGAAGTATTTAGTGGGAGACGAGGCGTCTGAAAGCCAATCGCAGGCCAAAATGAATGAGGAGATGATCTTGAAGCTTGGGAAACTGGCCTTTGAGCAGCTAATGGAGGGAAACATGATCTTCTATGAGAGTGAACTGAACGGGTACAAAATAAATGTCAGCGATACTGCAGTATATTCAGGAATATTCACAGAGATCTCCAAGAATGATTTTGGAATTCATCAGAAGAGAGCGTACTGCTTCGTGCACCTCAGCATTCAGGAGTATTTTGCTGCCGTGTATGTTTTTCACACCTTCATCTGCTTTAACCAAAACTTGCTGGAACCAGATGCGCCGCTCACAGAGGCTTCTAACGAAGTAACCGTCCTTCTCCAGACTGCAGTGGACAGGGCCTTGCAAAGTGAGAACGGTCACCTCGATCTGTTTCTCCGCTTCCTTCTTGGCCTCTCACAGGAATCTGATCAGCTGAAAAGCATTCTCGCCACCATGAGGGGTACTTTACGAAAAAAAGAGGAAATCATTGAGTACATCAAGGAGAAAATCAATGAAAACCCTTCCCCGGAACGATGCATCAATCTCTTCCACTGCCTCAGTGAGCTGAATGACCAGTCTCTTGTGGAGGAGATCCAAAAGTGTCTGAGTTCTGGTAGTTTGTCAGAAACCAAACTGTCCCCTTCACTTTGGTCTGCCCTGGTCTTTGTGTTGCTGACATCCAAAGAAGAGTTGAAGGAGTTTGATCTGAGAAAATATTCGAGATCAGAGGAGGGCCTCCGACGGCTGCTGCCAGTGATTAAAGAGTCCAGAGGAGCCTCGTGAGTAAACTACAACAGCATGATGTTCATGTGTAAAACAAGAGCCTTTATAAATGCCATGATTATTATGATGCTTCAAACACAGCTCAAACCAACAGAACATCTCACTCTGCTCTTCATAAATAAATCAAAATAAGACTTTATATTACAGTGAATTCAACTTTATATACTTTACTCTTCAATTTCAGACTGACATTAGGTGGCATCGCAGTTACTGGCAGTGGCTAAATATTCATTTATTTAATTCTGAACGCATCGCTGTAACTTGGCATTGCTACTGTTAAGAACCTCCTCCATCACTGCAGCCTCTTAATTCTGTAAAAGACACTAGCACATGGTGAAATAGTTTCTCTTTTTTAAGGCTTAAAGAATGCAACCTCACTGAGAAATGCTGTGACGCGCTTACAGCTGCTCTGAGTAGTTCATGCCTGAAGGAGCTGGACCTGAGTAATAACGACCTGCAGGACACCGGGGTAAAACTTCTCTCTGTGGGACTGAGAAATCCAGCATGCCAGCTGGAAAAACTGAGGTTGGTGCAGGATATTTATGCCACTACAAACATAGCTGAAACAAGCTAACATTAGATGCTTTATGTTTTCATTTTCAGTCTGGCGTTCTGTGGAATCACAGACACGGGCTGTGGCTGTTTAGCTGAAGCTCTGAAGGCCAACCCCACACACCTGAAGGAGCTGGACCTGAGTGATAACGACCTGCAGGAAACTGGGGTAAAACTTCTGTCTTTGGGACTGAGAAATCCAGCATGCCAGCTGGAAAAACTGAGGTTGGTACAGGATATTTATGCCACTACAAACATAGCTGAAACAAGCTAACATTAGATGCTTTATGTTTTCATTTTCAGTCTGGCGTTCTGTGGAATCACAGACACGGGCTGTGGCTGTTTAGCTGAAGCTCTGAAGGCCAACCCCACACACCTGAAGGAGCTGGACCTGAGTTACAATCATCCAGGGAAGCTGGGAACGGAGCTGATCTCTTCCCTTCAGAAGGACAATGATCATCTCACAATCAGGTATAGCTGAGTTAACTGACAGTAATGATTATTTTTGTCATGTAACTAGATTATCAGATTTTACATCTGTGATTTTACCTAGGATAAACAACAGCGGGGAGTGCTACTTAAAATCAGCTCTGAAGAAATGTGAGACTTATTATTATTTTCAAAAAACAAACAGATCTTAATACTGGATATGAGCACAAAAAAATACTTTTTTGTACTGTTTTCAGATTCACGTGAGCTGACTGTGGACATGAATACTGCACATTCAGAACTGTTTTTTTCTGAAGACAAGAAAAAAATGACCCGACAGGAAACTGCTCAGCCATACCCCGATAACCCAGAGAGATTTAAAGACTGGGGACAAGTGCTTTGTAAGGAGGGTCTGCGTGATCGCTGCTACTGGGAGGTAGAGTGGTCTGGGGAATGGATAGGTGTAGGAGTCGCATATAAAGGAATCAGCAGGAAAGGGAAAGGTAATGAAGCGGTCCTTGGCTACAATGATCAGTCTTGGAGTCTGCGCTACTGCAAAGGCAAATTCACAGTCTGGTACAATAAGACTGACGATGCATCCATAACTGTTCCCTACTTCAAGTCCAGGAGGGTTGGGGTGTTTTTAGACTGGACAGCTGGTACTCTGTCCTTCTATGCAGTCTCCTCACAGACCATGATGCACCTGTACACTTTCCACACAGCATTCACTGAGCCAGTGTATCCAGGGCTCAGGCTGGGAGACGAGCATTCTACATTAATTTTATGTCAACCAGAATAATCTTAATGCTGATATTCATGATATCAAAAACATGCTTAGAGTGAAGCAAGGATCAAAAAGATGAAGTTACGTCACCACCGTAAAACAAATGAAGGGATTTCGTTTCATTGTATCCAGACTGCTGCAACAATGTTTCTTCATAAGTTGTAGTTTTGTAGCAAACTTCTCTCAAGAAAATATTTTGTGTTTGTGCAGAGACCCTCACACCAAAGGGTCACATCTGTTACCAAACCAAGGACAGCATATTTTTCTTTGAGCTTACAGTAAATGCTCTAGTTTATTCAACTTATGAATGAACATTTTGTCCTGAAAATAATGTATCTTTAAAATGAAAAGAATTTTAGGGAAATGATACACAAATTGCAGATTTCTAATCTTAATATTGGTTTTCTTTGATGAATTATTTTTATGTGTTGAACTGTTTGTATTATGTTTTAATGCTTGTGATGAGTGACGGGATCATTGGGTGATGCATGTGAAGTCAAAATGTGTAATAAATAGTGAAAATGATCCGACTGCAATACGAAGGTTTTGGACCTGATTTCATTTAAAATTTGAAAAATACAGATAAATGTAGTTTTAAAAATGTGGTAAAAGTAATTACTCAGCTGTGGAGTGAAGCAAAGGAAACTTGCTTTCACTTACTGAAAATCAGAAGCTCTTGAAAAAATGTATTTTGTCCTCAGTCATAAAAACAGAGATTTGTTATATTTAAATCATTTCATTTCCAATGATTTCATTGATCCAGTTCAAACCTCCTTCACAAAGAATCTTATGTTTTGTGGCTATGATGTAATGCTGTGGCAGGTAAGGCAGACAACCCCAATGCAGGACTCACTGGGCAAGAGCTGAGCCTGTCAGGTCTGGAAGGTTTTCAATTTCAATTCAATTTTATTTATATAGCGCCAAATCACAACAAACAGTCGCCTCAAGGCGTTTTGTATTGTGGGTAAAGACCCTACAATAATACAGAGAAAACCCAACAGTCCAAACGGCCCCCTATGAGCAGCACTTGGTGACAGTGGGAAGGAAAAACTCCCTTTAACAGGAAGAAACCTCCATCAGAACCAGGCTCAGGGAGGGGGGGGGTCATCTGCTGGGGGGGGGGGGGGGGCTGAGGGGAGAGAAAAGACATGCTGTGGAAGAGAGCCAGAGATTAATAATAACTAATGATGCAGAGTAAAAAGAGGTGAATGAAAACAAACAGTGCATCATGGGAACCCCCCAGCAGCTTATAGTAGCTGCTCTGCACTGTGTTGGCACTGAAGAGCATAACAATGAAGGAATTAGATCCTTAAACTTAGTTACAGCACTTTCACAAAGACTTCTACTGTAATAAAACGTGTTCCCCACTGCTGTGTAATTCATTAAAGTAAATGTAAATGTTACTAAGAAATGATCAGACAGGAGGGGGCTTTCAGGGAATACTGTTAAGTCTTCAGTTTCTATGCCATATGTCAGGACAAGATCCAGAGTATGATTAAAGTGGTGGGTGGGCTCCTTTACATTTTGAGAGAAGCCAGTTGAATCTAACAATAGATTAAATGCAGTGTTGAGGCTGTCATTCTCAGCATCTACATGGATGTTAAAATCACCCACTATAATTATTTTATCTGAACTGAGCACTAAATCAGATAAAAAGTCTGAGACCTGCGACAGGCTGACAACCTGTACAGGTGTACCCTGCCTGTCGCCCTATGTCACCTGGGATAGGCTCCGGCCCCCCGCACCCCTGAACAGGATAAGTGGAAGAGGATGGATGGATAGAATAAAATAGAAAACACTATATACATTTGTAGCCGGTAATTTGCAATTTGTACACAGCATACACAGTATTCATTATGGGCGGGAGTGTTGATAAATGAAATGTATATCTACTTCATGTGAAGGTACACTGTGTGCATAAATGATGGCAGTAGAGTAAAGTGTCCATGTGACTCATGACATCATGATGTGTTGTACAGACTAACTGCTGTTGGGATGAATGAGCTGTGAAGCTTCCTGCAGTGAGGATGTTTCAGTGTCTGACTGAAGGAGCTGCTCAGCTCACCCACGCTGTCATGCAGAGGGTGATGGAGGTTCTCCATGATGGATGTCAGCTTTGATAACATCCTCCTCTCACCCACCACCATCACAGACTCCAGAGGACATCTCAGCACAGAGCTCAACCTCCGCACCAGTATATCAATCCTGCTCCTGTGTTATACATATTATTTTGTTTGCTTAAGCTGCTGGGCAGGACAGTTTATTTAAAAAAAATTACTTTTTGACTTTTTTGAACCCTTGTTTAGTTACACGTGTCCAAATCTGCTCCTCCAGCTGGAGTAGTCATGTTTTTTCTGTCATATTTACAAAGGTGGAGCAGAGTACTCTTACTGAAAGAACATTATCTACCTCAGAAAGCCCAGATTACATCTGACTTACACACAGGTCTGAAACCCAAATCTTCTTAATTAATTCAATTAATCTTTTATATAATGATACTTTATTTAAATGTTCTTCTGCTTTATTATGTTACACAGTTTAATGTGCAGGCCACCAAAAGAAATTTAACACAACTTCTATTAAAAAGGCCTAATCTACTTTCTCCACCTCCCTCCATCTACACACAATAACATAATGAACATTTATGGATGGTGTGCAGTGTGATGTTACAGCCACTAGAGGGCAGCAACACCAAGGTTTGCTCTTTAGCAGCAGCGTTCATGCAGCTCACGTTATTGGAGCTAAACTTGATGTGATTCACATTATGTTGCATAAATCATGCAGAATAATAATAAATGAAAGGTGACACAAAAACTAAAGGAGGAAATTTTTAAAGTATAAAATTACAAACAGAACGTTGCAGATTGAGGCAGTGTGTGGTTTTGAGCAGCAGGGGGCAGCAGAGTATAAGGCAGTGAGTGTTACTATAACACTATAAAGTATTCAAAGTATCGTGAAAGCGGAGTACAATGAATAGTAACGCCCCATGTCATTGGGCTTTGTGGTGATTTGTGAGTTTGAATCATAAGTCATAAATTTGGTTTTTATTCTATTATTGTGATATTGTGACTCTTCGCTCTGATGATGCTGAGCTTTAGGTTGTGTTTTTTTTTTTGGGGGGGGGGTATTTGGGGGTTTTTTTTTCAGTGGTGCGTCTTCAGCTTTGTGGTATTATTGATGGTTAGTTGTCTCTTGTGTGTTGCTTTGAATTTCACTTCCTCCTCTGCCTCATTACCTTGATTGTATGCACGGCTGTGTTTTCCCCAGTTCTGTCCACTTCCCCTACTGAGCCCCTGGTGTATTTATAGCCCCGTCTTCCCTTTGTTTCCTGTTGGAGGGTCTGTTATCCTCTCCTGTGTCTTTGTGTCTTTGTGCTGCTATGTGTGCTTTTAGATTTGCATGTCTTTTGGACTTTGTGTTTCGTCCTTTTTTCAGCACCATTCATTATTTCACTGCTGTGACACAATTAAAACCTCTCAGATCAACACAGGGTAATAATTTACCACCAACCTGCATTCTTTTTGAATAAACACACATTACAGCAGCGATAGCGTCGGGTTGTCATGGAGCGCAGCCTCAGGAGGCAGACCGGATTAAACAAGAAGGGCTCGCTGTGGACAGCTGTGTATGTGGAGCAGGACGCACTGAAATAATATGTAATAATTCAATTCAGTTTAATTTATATAGCACCAAATCACAACAAACAGTCTCACACTTCACATTAAAAGGTGAGCCATAAAACTGTAAACCTCAGAGTACTGAGTTTATGGTAAATGCTGCAGCCTGGATCGATCACATGAAAGTGTGAACCCTCTGCAGGTCCTTCTGAAGGACACAAACATGATGGAGACACTGAGGGAGAGCTTTACCTCAGCTTCATCTTTAATACACAAGCTATTATATTTGATGGGTGCATTTCACCTATTCTCCTTCTTTTTTCATCTTCTTCAATCTCACCCCACCCGCAGCATCAACCCTCTGCATGTGCTCCGTCGCTGCATCCATGAATCTTCTCTGAGGTCTTCCTCTTTTCCTCCTGCCTGCAGCTGCATCTTCAGCACCATGTGTCCAACATATCTTCATGGTGTGGATCAGCAGCTTCATCCCTCTGTAGTTCCTACAGCTCTGCTCATCAGCCTTGTACCAGTACACTTCTTCTCCTCTCCCCAGGCATCCTCTCACTCTCTTGTGTTAACAATCTGGATGAGACGTCCACCGCTCTCACCTTTCCACTCTTCATCCTCTTCATAACTGTCCTCATGTCCTCCTCACTAATCCTCTGCACTTCCTGATTCACTAACTGTCCTCATCCATCCTCCTCTCCCGTTTTCTTCATTCATCAGCTCCTCAAAGAACTTCTTCCACCTTCTCAGCACTCTCTCTCTTCCCTTGTTAGCATTTTTCCATCTCCATCCTTAATCGTACTCACCTGCTGCAGATCCTTTCCAGCTCCATGTCTCTGTGCAGTACATACAAGTGCTCTTCTCCCTCCTTAGTCTCACATACAACTCACTACCAGCCTTTTCCTTTGCTGTTCACCCAGCCCCCACTATTCCTTCTACTTTCTCCATTTCCTTGACTATCTCACTTTTCCTTTGCTAACCTCTTCCTTTGAATCCTTTCCTGTACTTCCTCATTCCCCCACCATGTCTCCTTGTCCTCTTTCTTCACAAAAACACTTTCTTGGTAGCTTCCTTCACACTCCAGCTGCACTTTCCCAGTCATCTGGTACCTCTTCCCTACCACCCAGAGTCTGTGGCAGCTCCTTCCTGAACTCTTTCTTCCTTCTTCAGTTTCCATCATTTAATCCTTTCCTCTTCCTTCACTTGCTTCCTCTTCTTGATGTCCAAAGTCATCCTACAGGCTACCAGCTGATGCTGCCCAGCTTCATCCTCCACTGACACCACCTTGCTGTCTCCTCTCTCTTTCAGACTGCACCTTCTGCACAAGCTGTAGTCCACCTGTCTGCACCGTCCTCCACTCTTATATCTCACCGTACGTCCCCGGGCTTGAGGTTCCCCTCAGCTTCTCCTCACCTACACGTCCACTGCAGTCCGCTCCAAAAAGCTTAGCTGTACAGTTTGAGAGCACAGTTTTAAGACACCTGAGAACATCGGACACAGCAGCAGAGGGTAACAAAGCAATAATGATGCAGATGTTCCTGATCTCATATACTGTTTCATGCCTGCTGCCTCGGTTTGTCAGCCTCTGATCACCTGATACAAACTGAGATCTGGAGATGGCTCTGAAGCACTTTATCTCTTTTAATAACTTTTAAAATGGGTTTAAAATATTGGTTTAAATATATTTTTGCTTTTGTGCCTTTTATTTTAAACTTCTTGTTTTAGGTTATTTTTCCTTTAACCATTTTGCCTTTTCATGTTTTATGATCCTATATTATTGTTGTTCATGTTTTCATTATTAGTTATTTTTAGCTGTTTCATTGTATCTGGTCTAATCTGTTATTTTAATCTTTTTAAATGTTATGTTTAAATGTGGATGCACAGCTGATGGTTCTTTTCTTTCTTTTGTTCTGTTTGTGCTGTTTTACTGAATTTTAATTTTTCCCGTGTAACCGCTTTGTTTTGTTTATTTGTTTTGTTTTTCATGACTTCATCACGGGTGACAGCCGGTTTCTCGGAACTTTGTTCCTTTACGTCATTTCCAGTTACGACCACCCGAATCGCCGAATCACTACAACGCTGCGGAGTAAAGTAGTTCCCGTGTTTGAAGCATCTTCTCGCTCCGTTTAGCGCAAACTTTGTAGGAAAATCAATCTTTCATGGAAGAAATCCAGTCGCAGTTATTTTTCAAACCGTCGCTGCACACGAAGATGTCGCGTTTGTTTACTACGTAGGTCACATTTGGCGGGAAGATTGTAGAGCCGCGGATGAAGACCAAGCTCGGAGTAATAAAAGAGCGGCGCAGCTGATGGCCGTGATTCATGCTGACGCAGCAGCCGCGGGGCTCCACTCAGGCACCGGCACAGCGGCTCTGAGCGCTCCCGGTTATCGGTTACCGAGTGACTGTTTATCACCGACAGCCTGCCGATAAAGCCCACTGTGAGATTTAACCGTTTGTCACGGAAACATTTGGAGTTGACTCCGTCTTCAGTCCCGTTAACCGGAGAGTAACGGTAAGTTTGCTGAAAGTTACTGGATGCTTTTACTTTTCCCGACATCAGTTTCAGATATGAGCCGGATTTATCCTGAAGTTTGCTCTTAGCGTGTTCACACGTTTTCTTTCTGTGCGGCTCTGAGGAAGTGTTTTAATTGTGTTAAATTAGAGGCGCGTGTTTGACAGCAGGAGCTCTCACCTGTCTGTTCACACCTGTCTGTAAGCAGGGCAGGTAGCTCCTCCCTGTCTCAGGTGTATTGAGCGCTGACAGTGTGGACAGTCTGTATGTGAAGTGGTTGCTGCTGTCCTCCTTTAAACTGCTCATTTTTACTGCAGTACTCATGAATCATTGATATCCATCATTGATATCACATCTTTATGTGATATCAATGATTCATTGATATCACATCTTTATGTATTTGTGGCTCTGCCTGTTAAACCTGAGCTCTGGCTAATCTGCTGTTTCTCTTCAGCAGCCGTCATGCCGCCGGTGTTGAACAGCACCAACTATGATTATGACTACGACATGGTCCAGCCCTGCTACTTCCTGGGTGGAGAAGAGGAAGACTTCTACCCTCCTCCACGCAGCCAGCTCCTACCGGGTCCCAGCGAAGACATCTGGAAGAAGTTCGAGCTGCTGCCCACGCCTCCCTCGTCCCCCAGCCGGAGACCCTCCCTGTCCGCCGCCGACCACTTGGAGGCGGTGTCCGACCTCCTGGACGACGACCGCAACCCCTCTGCAGCCTTCCTGCAGTCCTTCATCATCCAGGACTGCATGTGGAGCAGCAGCTTCGCCGCCGCCACCGAGCTGGAGAAGGTGGTGTCAGAGAGACTGGCCTCGCTGCAGGCTCGCCGGAACTCCTCCAACACTAAGATCATCGCAGACAGATCAGCTGACGAGCAGGTGGGCGGGTCTCGAGAGAGCACAGAGTACCTGCGGGACCTGCACACCTCAGCGACAGACTGCATCGACCCCTCTGTGGTGTTCCTGGGTGAGAAGCAGAGGGAAGATGGCGTGGCGATGGAGGTGGGGTCTGAGCTGAGCCTGGGCTCGCCGCCGCTCAGCAGCAGTGACAGCGACTCAGGTGAGAAGCAGACTTTTATTTTGAAAGACAGGTTTTTAACCGTGCATTTCAGCTGCTGAACAGATTCAGTCTGCTTTACTCCCAACCTTTGCTTCACTGATCATTTAAACTCTGAGCCCAGTTTTCTCATCATAGTTTAAAGACACAAACTGAAGGTGTTGGCCCCATTTGCATGTTGGGAAATGTAGTAACCCAGTGTTTTTGGAACATCTCACAAAAGTCAAACTATGGAAATGCAGCACTAAAGTGGTGTCATTACCCTTTAATTGCTAACCGGTTCATTACCGTGCAGGTGAATGTCCTGCAGGAGGTTTCTGGATGTTCAGGGAAGACAGAACTGTTGCTGTCATTATGACACTGACACAGTTTAAATAGGTAATTAGAGTTAATAATAGTCAAATTATTGATCTTAAGTCAGCACCCCCCCCTCAGGAAGCCTGAACAGGGCAGGGTTCAACAGCCCAGGTGTGAATATGTTGGTTCATTGGACTGACACGAAGCCCTGAGCAGGTTTCCTGCAGTCAGTATTTTCACATTAAAGCTAAAGCCTTTCTATCAGACACCTGCCGCAGACACCATTATGGTCAAGCTTTAGTGAATAATTACATATTAATATAGAACATAACCTTGGTCTAATTAAAGCTATATTATCATAATTAACCCCCCCCCAGAGTCAGCAGGTAATAAGTGGAAATAAATCCCAGGAGTTTCATTGGCCAGTAAACGTCCCGTTTCCTGTCGGTCACTTTGACTCTCTGGGTTACTTTGTGTCTCGCTCTAAAGCGTTCACTCGTTCAGTCTCCCTCCGCCCCGTGAATCTGTTCAGTAGCTCATCCATTAGCAGGGTGGGGGTTTCACTGCATTTACACCACAATGTTTTTATTTTTCCCCAGAGGAGGACGAGGATGAGGAAGAGATCGACGTGGTGACGGTGGACAGAAGAAAGACACCCCGGCGGTCGCACACGACCCCTCTGGTCCTGAAACGCTCTCACGTCAACATCCACCAACACAACTACGCTGCGCAGCAACCTGCCGGGAAACGGGTGAAGGTGGAGAACAGCGGCCCGGCGCAGAGGCAGAGCGCCGGGCGCCGGTGTTGGAGCCCAAAGTCGGACGGCGAGGACGACGACAAACGCAGGACTCACAACGTGCTGGAGAGGCAGCGGCGAAACGAGCTGAAGCTGAGCTTCGTGGCTCTGAGGGAGGAGGTCCCGGCGGTGGCCAACAACGAGAAAGCGGCGAAGGTGGTGATCCTGAAGAAGGCGGCGGAGTTCATCATGGAGGTCAGAGAGGAGGAGAGGAAGCTGCTGGCGAAGAAGGATGGACTGAGGAAGAGGAGTAGAGAGCTGAAGCAGAGGCTGCAGCAGCTCAGGACTTTACATTAACTTTACTGCTCGTAGTTTCTTCATGTTGGAAATGACTGACGGCACCTGAACTCGGCACGGCGCCCGGGGAGCTCGCTGCTGCACTGCAATCACATTTTTGTCTTTATTTATTTTTGTTTTGCTGACAAACTTAACTTTAAAATTTTCGTGCATCGTTCCAGTTTGAGGGGAAATGTGTTGACAGCTGATTATGAACAATAATTTAATGTTTTCACTTTATTTAATTTTTTTACTCCCTAAAGCTTTGTATTCTAATTGTGATTTTTATCTTCAGAATTTATTTTTATAATTGTTCAAGAATCATGTGCACTAAAAGGAAGTACATTTGAAGTGTTCTGATCCTTCAGAATAAAAGTCCTGTGTAGATCCACTCAATGTCAGTGTCTGATTTGTTTCTGTACACCTGCCTACTTTTTTAAAATTCCCAGAAATCACATGGTGAACAAGTCCCTCAAGGAGTCCTGAAATCTCCAGCGCAGCATTCCCGTACACCCACAGTGAAGTTTCCACAGTCGCTGAAACTCAGACTCGGTGTTTTGAGCTTCTTTGGAAATGTGGGGTCGGCTCCTTGGAGAGAAACTCAGCTTCATGTAAACGGTCCCAAAGGTATTCCTGTGGGTCAGTTTCATGGAATTTCCTCAGCTCGCTGATTACTCAACATTCCAGCTGTGTCAGCGGAGAACATCCGAGCCGGCAAACAGACGGCACGCCGACGCTGTCGTCACGCTGCGTGTTTTCCTCACTGAGGGTCAAAGTTCAGCTCCAGACAGTAAATATGAGGGCAAACAAACCAGCTGCTCTGTGTTCAGCCACATCATTATAAGAGGGTCAAAGGTCATCACACATGTGGAGGGTGTTTGAACTCATAACTCTGTGTGCTAGTTAAAGGATACCACAGTTAATCTCATGTTCACTGTGGTCCACACGAAGCACCTGTCAGAGAACGCTCCAGGACGTCCTGTTAAAACAAACGGGGACATTTTGGTCTCACGCAGCCGAACGTCAGCGTGGGAGAGGTTTTCGGTCAACCTGGACTCGAACAGCTCCAGCTGCTCACGAGAACCTGGAAATGAAAACCTTCACTGACAGCAGAGTTTGGTTTGTGGCCAGGCCGAGTAAAGAAGCGCTCCCACCCCTCCTGAAATGGTCTCCCTTCACTCCACAGAGAATTTAGGGACCCCACAGTGATGCTGGCTGGTATAAAATGTGGGAGGAGCCAGATGTGACCCCCAGCTGTTAAGTGTGACACGTGTGGCTTAATTTATTCAAAAACATTCGGAGATTATTTTTAAGTGTGTTTGACACAAACACATGAATTTAGATGTAGGGCCGTGTTTTCCTAATGTTCTAATAATATGCTCACATTCAAGATTAAAATAAACAACTATAATATAAAGTGTTTCTGGGGTATTGATGGGACGTGAAGGATGGATGCAGCTGCTGTGATGTCGCTCCTCGGTTGGTGAAGTCTCGTTTTGCAGCCTCCAGCTGTTTCCAGCTGTTTTCATGGAAACCATCTCGATGTTTAAAACCAGGAATGATGAGCGAGTGTGGACCTGACGGAGGAGCCGACCCCCTGCAGCTCATGCACATCACTGCTCCACCCTCATCCACCCCCTGGATCATCATTCACAAAATCAACCTAATATCATATTTAGTCAGACTTTAAATTAAGGATTCAGAGCAGGAAAGTTTTTACTGATGGAGGGAGTTAAAACACTAAAAGGAGCTGTGGTGCAGTCTCTGCACAATGCAGCGTGAAACTAAGTTATGAATATGATTTCTGCAGTGAAAACAAACATTAGCTCGTGCTATCTTTGTGACCTTTGTTTCACCTGTTTCTAATATTTAGGCACTGATGAGGGCTGTGGCTGTGGGCACCCAACAAAAGCTTTTATAAGCATCCAGGCAGACCGGATCATCTTTCTGATTCTTGCCAAAAATAAATACATAAAGAGACGCTCTGAGTCACGGTGACTCGACAGTCCGGGCTGCTGAGTCATGCAGATCCTCCAGGACGGTCAGCAGTGACTGAGGGCTGACGGGTTTCCTGTTTCTGCTGCTGCAGATGGTTTTTTCCAGGGCCCACATTCCTGATATTTTAGAGCTCGTGTTTCCTGAGCGGTTTGATTCTGGTTTTCAGATTCTGAGTTTGAAAGCTGCTCAAGAACAAACAGACACGAAAGGATAAGGAGCTCGAGGGATGGAAGGACTCTGAGACTGTGACTGGTTACAGTCTCTGTGACTCTGTGAGATTGTAACTCATCTTGTGGACTTCCAGGTGTCTTTGTAGAAGCTGCTGTGGACTCCTGAGTGTGCAGTGGTCCAAACAGATGATCACTGTGCCCACTAATGAATTCTGGTGTGTTCTCATAAATGTCCACTTAAAAACAGAGTGGACCCTTTAGATCTTGAATGACTATTTTCAGCACTCACGGGTCAGTGGTGTGGAAATGATGGACATGGGCCAGAAGTCACAAGCCGGGCCTGACAGTGTGCAGTGGGCAATCAGATGTCCCCATGAAGACCACAATGAACTGTCAGGTGTCCATTAACGTCCCTGCAGGAGCTTAGCTGTCCCTCAGCAGGTGGAAATAGACTCTCTGCTGACCCTCTGCAGTCTCTACACGGTCACAAGAAAGTCCACCGGAGTTTCTCGTGACCGTGTAGAGACTGACTGAGCTCAGGTATCCAGTGGAGGATCTGATGTCCACAGAGAGCCAAAGCTGGTGTCCCAGGAGGACAACAGAGGGTGGAGCCAATAGCGAGCTCCAGGGCGTCCATGGTGAAACGTATGGATTTGTAATACCTGCTGAGAGGGGATCACGTCACTGAGGTGTCTTTGTCCTTGTGCAGAGATTAAATCACATTCAGTTTCCAGCTGGAAAAACAGGTTCCTGCTCATTAGATGCTCCAAAGTATCCGCACGGATCAAAGAGGAAGTGAGGTCATTATACACATACTCTCACCTTCTTCTTCATGAGGGGAATTTGGGGAAGAACAAACACTGTAAACGCTCCATAAAAGACTGAGACACATTCCTGTGACCAATGAGGCAACAGAGGAGGAGGAGCCTGACTCCCACCTGCTGCTCATAAATCAAGAGGCAAGCAGCTGCTGTTTCCCTGCGACAGAGCCGGTCAGAGGTCTCATTTGGTGTAATATGAAATGCTGAGCACGGTGTTGAAACATTCCCACTGAGCAGCTTCATCCAGACTGTTGTGACACCAAATAATGTTTTCGTTTGTGCTGAGCTGCAGCAGGAGAAGGCTGCAGGCTGTGAGCACGAATCAGAGGCCTTAAATCTGCCAGGGAGGCGGCTGCTCGCCCTCTGTGACAGGAAACTCAGTCAGAGATGATCCGAGGGCTCAGGGTGGTACGTGTTACCGTTATCCTGCTGTGCTCCAGCTGTTTTATTACGAGGTTACACAAACTCACCTAAAACAGTATTAACGGTTTATCGTTTTCCCGTGCTGTCGCGCTGTTAAACCGCTGTGAGGTGAGCCTGCAGGGTCAATAATTACCACTGCTGTGACTACTTCCTGCTCACACAACAGCAAAGCAAATAAAAAGCTGGACTTCAGGGAATTTCCACAGTGAGATCTGTGTGGATTTACAGGGAATTTTTATTGTTATTAACTGGTTCCATCATTTACATTTAATCCTAATTTTCTGCAGTGCAGAGCTGGTTATGGAGTTTATGCATATTTAGGGTTATTACAGTGTTATTATACTGAAAGCTGCAGAAAAATCCTGCACAGGTGGATACAGCACACACAAAACAGAGAGCTCAGCTAAAGAGAGAGCAAAAATATAAATATGAAGCACCTGGTGAAATAGTCCTGTTTCAGGTGAGATTTGCTGTGGACACGTCTTCGTCTCACACTGTGACTCTGAAATGCTTCATTAATCCAGACTCACACTCACATCACTCACTGCTTTGTTAATCATTTCTAAAGAATTCAGCAAAGTGCATCATGAACAAATACTGAGAAGAAAATATGTTACAGTAATGTTATATATGCTGCATGCTGACGGCCACAGAGCTAACACTGAGAGTGCTGGAAACCAGGATTATGAGCTCATTTTAGGAAACTCTTTGTTTTTAAGCACATACATGTGACAAACTGTAAAACTGCTTTTTCTTCAAATTTACTTTTGTCAGCTTCCTGTTTCTGCTGCTGATGCTGAACCTGGACGTTTCTACCAACCTCTGAACTGCATGTTGGGCATCAGGAGCTCTGAACTGTAGAGAAATGAAGTCAGTCTTTGGAGTTCTGTGTAAAAACATCAATAAAATTCTTTGCAAATCACTTAAAGCCAATACTGAGTTTTATTAAAAAATATGCGCTCCTTCAATTTTATGGGAGTGACACATTTCAGAAAGTGGGGACGGGATGTTTCCCACCATGTTCCAATTAATCTTCTCTCCTGACCACTGGCTCTGGTTTCTTATTGCTCAGCAGTTCGTGGCCTCTTTGAGTGGATGGCAGAGCTGGACTGAAGGTAAACCAGCGTGGTTTGGGATTGTCTTCCTGAAATAAGCACGACTTTCCTGAATAAGCTGCACATATGGTTCATTGTTAATGGCGACCCCAAATTTGTTGTGTGTAACGCCTTACAAAGTAACACAATACTGTAATCTCACTGCATGTAATGCATTACTAAATTCAGTAATCACATTACAGTTACAAGTCTGTCATCACTGTTTTCAGAAGGGTTCTTCAAATACCTGAAAGAAAGATCAAACACATCAATCAGCTGATTTCAGTTCCTGTGCCGGGCAGAGCAGCTGGGCTTAGCAGCCGGGTGGAGCAGCCGGGTGGAGCAGCCGGGCGGAGCAGCGGGGTGGAGCAGCGGGGCAGAGCAGCGGGGTGGAGCAGCGGGGCGGAGCAGCCGGGCGGAGCCGCGGGGTGTCTACATCTTCTGAGGAGATATGAACATTACAGAGAAACTTCTGCACTGCACTGCTAACACAACACGTGCACAGACAGCACGCTAACACAAAGCTGCTGACGAACCCAGAGTGATGCTGAAGCTGAGCGTGTGCAGACGGCAGCCAGAGCACTGATCCACAATCTCACACACACACGTGACAAAAGTAGTAATAAAATTACTGAAACGTAACAAATGAAAATCAGAATTGTGGTTCAACAGAATTATTTTTCAAATCAAACTAATGAAGCTGGCCTGGACAAACGTGAAGGGACCCTTAACTTAACATTTGATCGCACAACCTCTTGAGACAATCAAGTTTATTCAGTTCACTTTTATTTCTATGGCACCAAATCACAACAAACAGTCGCCTCAAGGTGCTGAAATGATTTCTGTAACTCTCACTGAGACCTCTGCACCTGTCCACAGGTACTCTGACCAAACTGCTCCAGCTGTCTCAGGTTTGAAGGCTGCCTTCTCCAGACTGCATGTTTCAGCTGCTTCCACAGATGTTCATCAGGATTTAGATCAGAGGAGGCCGCTGCAGATTAGTCCAGAGTCATTTCTGGGTGTTTTAGCTGTGTTATTATCCTGCTGGCAGCACATTTCACTCCAGAATGGCTTTATAGTTTTGAGATTTCATTGTACCTGCTCAGATTCAAGACATCCAGTCCCACCCAGAACATAACCGAGCCTCCTCCATGATTCACAGTAGGTACAGTGCTCTTTTTGTGTGCTTCATTTGTGTGTCTGTGAACACAGAGCTGGTGTGATTTGCCAAAAAGCTGCAGTTTTGTCTCGTCTGTCCAAAGGACGTTCTCCCAGAATCTTTGTGGGCAGTGGTGTCCTCCTCAGCTGTCTTCCATTAAGTCCAGTTTGGCTCAAACAGTAACGATGGTGCGATCTGACTCTGATGGACCTTGACCTCGGAGTTGACCTCTAATCTCTGGAAGTTGTTCTGGGCTCATCAATCACATTCTCCCTCTCTTCAATACGTCATCAGTTTTGCTCTTGCAGACACATCCAGGGAGGCTGGCTTCAGTCCTGTGGACCTTAAACTTCTGAATGTGTGCAGCTGCAGCAACATCAGGTTAGTGGAGATGGTCTTACAGTCTTTACCTTTAACATGCTGATCAATAATCTTTCTCCTCTTCTGCGACAGCTCTCTGCTCAGCTTTCTGTGGTCCATGTTCACTGTGGTGCACACCGTGATACCAAACAGCACAGTGATGACTTTTCACCCTTTACACAGGCAGACTGACTGGTTACAGGTTAGAAGTGATGCTGATTACAGGACACACCTTACTTCAACACATCCCTGTGTTGGTTTCAGTCTTTTCTAAGGGTCCCATCCTTTTTGTCCACAGTGTGTCTTTTTTTCTCTCCCCTCACCCGGTCACAGCAGATGACTGCCCCTCCCTGAGCCTGGTTCTGCTGGAGGTTTGCTTGCTCATAGCGGGTCGTTTTGATTATTGGCCTTTTCTCTGTAGTATTGTGGGGTCTTTGCCTTAAAGCACCTTGACTGAGAACTGAAGAACAGGCTTGTAGCCTCCATCTGTGCCTTTCTGCAGGTGAATCACTGTGGCGATCACTTTGCAGTCTCTTTGGGTTGATGTTCATCTTGTTGTCAGCTTTGCATTCAAATATACACACTAAGGCCCAGAACACGAGAACATTTTCAGGTGAAAAAGGTGAGCTTCTGTTCCAGAGTGGGACGTTTGTGAAGCGCTCCGGTCTTCGTCTCCGTGTGAACAGGGAAAGCTACTTTTCCATAACAGGAGACACTGACATATGCACACTATGGTTGCGACTCCTATACTTCTTACACGTTGTTGCATTACAGAAAACACATCACCAACATGGGACTACAGTGCTTTCAGTGTGTCTTGCAGTTCCGTGTGAACGCCGGTTGTTGCCGTTTTCACGCGTTACCTTTGAAAACGTAGAGCAGATCGTTCTCATGTAAACAGGGTTTTAAAGAAAGATTGCGTGTCCTCATTAGGTCATTGATTTGTGTCAGATTTGTGTTGCTGCAGCAGACCTTAGAAAATGCTGAGCTTTTGGCCTCAGCACCCACTGGTGTAAACAGGAGCGTGTGGGAGAATCTGCAGACGAGTTTTCTCAGTTTTTCCAGGTGAAGCCGACAGCAGCTTCCCCTGAAGCTGTTCAACTGTTCACAACATTAACATGCAAATGAGCTCACATGTAATTTCCACAGAAAACTTTATGTGTGGTCAGAGCAGGTTTAACAGCCTGCAGGGCAGAATTAAGCAGCAGGTGCACAGGAACGTTTCCACAGGCCGGACGAAAGCCTGAGAACACTTCCTGTCTCAAGTTTACTTCTGTGGAGGTAAAATAAGGACAAAACCAAAGAGACAGCAGCATTTCACAGCTGATGATGAGACAGTCATTTTTGCTGATGAAGACGAGGTTTGACTTAAACCTCTCTACCTCAGAATCACTCAGAACTGATGCTGGGCATGTATTCACCTTCCCTCCCATCATTCTGACATTTAACTGTCCCCTCAGTTTAAACTATAACTCTAACACACCTGTAACACACCTGTAACACACCTCTTCTTATTTGATGCCTTCATCAAGTCAGCTGTTTCAGTTCTTTGTTACAAAATGAGGGATTTTGTGGACTCAACCACCAACTCAGTGTCATCACAAGGAGTCAAATCGCTGTTTTTGCACATTAAATCATGCACAGTGTGTCCTTCTGTGCACTGATGATGAGAGTACTGGATGCTCAAACATGACGGTCCTCTTTGAAGACTTCCAGATCAGATTAGAGGTGACAGTAAGTATACTTACATCCATCCAATTTCTCCTGCTTATGCTCTTCAGGGTTGCGGGGGTGATGATGGTGATGGTGGTGATGGGGGGGATTGGGGCTATCCCAGCTGTCATAGGCTGAGATGGTTTCACCATGCTGTGCAGTTTGGTCCTTCGATCTTTGGTTGTTACCTGGTTTCACTCTTTGCTCAGACTTAGTCACTGACGTGTTAGCTGAGCAAACACCCTGCTGGCTGACTAATGTTGGACTGAGAGTGACAGTTTGTGGCTGCTGTGTGTGTCGGGTTCTGTTTAAGGATGTCTGGTATGTAATACGGAGATTTCTGACAAACTATTTGATGCCCTGGAAACACAAATGGGCTGAAACGGACTGAGAGCTAAGTATCCATTTATTACTGATGAGCCCAGAATGAAGACGATTCCCCCCTCAGTAAACCGGTCACATGATCCTGCTGGTCCTCAGCTGGACCTCTCTGTCAGGACTGTGTGAGTCTTCTTCTCCAAACTAAGTTGTCTTGCACCTGCCAAAGTGAGACAACTTACAGTTTTATCATTTTATTTTTACGCACACTTTGGTGACCTCATAACTTCAGCACACTTTTTATTGAGCAGATTTAATCAACCGTGTGAGCAGCTCGAGTTTGTGGTTTAAACACATGAACGTCTTTGGGTTTGTCTCTATAAATATGCACAAAGTTCAGCTTCGAACAAACACCTGCAGTGACGACACTAAACATTCACTCCCATGTACTTCTGGTCCCGACCCACCCATCCTGCTGGGCTCCCATGGGACGCTGAGCTGGCCTCCCCCCAAAACCACCGTACGCCCCCTTCAGTGCGTCTGCTGCAGGGTTTTCCTGCCGAGCTGCTCCCCACGCTGATCGGAAAGTGAAACCGTGTGTGTGTGCGCAGACCACCGACAGAAAAACCCACCGACCGCAGCGCAGCGTGAGCAGTGCTGGATTTCCACAGACACGCGGCCCTGTCAGTGACACAGAGGATTTTCTGCTGTGGGTTTTTTCTCTGAAGCAAAATCATTGTGAGACGTTGGAGCTGCAGCGTTACAGACACCAAGTCTCCACAATAAAGTGTTCAGTGAAACATCAGAAACCAGCAGCAGAGACAAACCTTCACTGCCCTCAGCATCAAACAGCACACACAAGAAGTAGCACCCACACAAGCCCACACTGAACCCCCCACCCTCCACATGAACCCCAGCTTTATCACAAACCCCACCCTCCACATGAACCCCAGTCTTCACAGAATCAGCACCATCTGCATCTCCTCAGGTGGATTCGATTTACCTTTTTTGGGTTCAAAGAAAAGAGCCCCGCCCCCACAGAAGCCCGTATTAAAACTTTACAGCACTAATAAACATATTTGTATTTATTATTGTAAACATATTTACAGCCTGGTACTTCTGCTGATAATTGGCAGCATTTGTTTTTCATTCATCTTGATGCTTTTAATGGGAAACTCAGAGGAAGCAACTGTAGAAACAAAAATGTCACATTTAGGAGACATAATAAAAAGAGGAAATTAAGTTTCTCAGTGCACATCCTGCACAAAATCACAACATGGAGCCAAGAAATACACAAAAACTGCAAAATGCTTCCCGAACAAAGAGAAAGCATAAAAACAGAAGATTTCTGAAGATCTCTGAGGGGGAATTTCCCTTTAAGGCAACAATCATAATGGAAACAGAATCTGGGGCCAAAGAAAGAAATGCACATTAAATCTGGAACATTTGTGTGTCAGAAATCAGCATGTGAGCAAAACTGTGAGTCATCGGTGTCTCCCCTTCACCTCCCTCAGCTCTTCACGCTTCAGCACCGAACAGTTTCCCTGAACGCTTCTGCAGAAGCAGCTGCAGTGAAGCAGCACCATCACTGCGTCTGCTCCTGGCTTCATGTGAGCACAGGTCGCTCTGAAGACACTCAGACTCATTTTTATGAATGCAAAAACAAACTTTCACTCTGTAAGACGACTTTCAGCTGGTCTCAGTGTTGTTTTTGTCTGGAAGTCCCCACGCTCACAGCAATTAGACTAAAAGGCGTAAAAGGACTGCGGTTTCAAAGTTTGTGCAAATAAACATCACAGAGATGTGAACGTGCCGGGTTCCTCTGACAGAAACCACCAAATCTCTTTATGATTTTCAGTCTGCACGATAAAAATAAACCGAGTGGAATCTCCAAACATTCAGAGAAAGTATTATCATAAAAAAATAAAATATTTTTTGACCTGAGGTGTGAAAGTTTGTGCAGAGTGTGAGTGAAAACTGATTGATGCATGTGGAGCATGGTCCACGCTCTCTGGGCTCTAACTGACCCTCGGCGCTCCTCACGCTTTCATTATGTCTTCAGGAAAAGAGCCGGCACTGGGGTGGGTTCTTAATAACAAAATACCAGAAATTTTAATAAAAATTTTAATAAAAATAAAAAAATGGTAACGTGGTAACAAAGTGACATAGAAAGCACGCATTCCTGGGCTGACTGACTCAGTACAGACCAGCTGTGCTCAGATTACTTGATGGATTCTTCAGGATCTCCAGGACTAATGGGCCAATCACGTTCACGTCGCTCAGACACAGCAAAGGTGCAAAGCTTAGGACTTGGAGCGAGATAGTAAGGAAGGATCTTCTAGAGCTGGCCATCACTTCACATCAACCAGAAACTCACCTGCCTGTTCACCTCCATGTACTGATGGATCTTCTGTGGGGAGCAGAGTTTACTCAAGAGAAGAGATTTTAAATGGAGCAAAGCTGGAAGATCCCACATGTTCCAGCTGAGACAGAGAGGCGTCTGCGTGGTTGTTGGCTGGTGCAAAGGTGAAGGCCTGGAAGTGGAGATGTAAGCTTTCTGCCAACAGGCATCATGGGAAACATCAACTCTCCCCAACAACAGTGATGAGCTGGAGCTATTGGTGAGGATAGCGAGTGCAGTCTCATGTGTTTCACTGAAACATGGTTGAAACCAAACATCTGAGTCTCTAATGTGGATCCAGCCGCTCACACAGAGATGCTAAAGCTAGGGGCAAGAAGAAAGGTGGAGGTGTGGCTTCATCTGTGATCCAGAGGTGGTGCAGTCCTCCACATATCACTGCCGAGATGTGCTGTTCTCATACTGAGTTATTGGCAGCTGGTGTGTGACTGTATTACCAAGAGAATTCAGTCATAACAACATTTGTGTACCGACTTCGATCATGTGTCTTCTCCTCCCACCTGACTGGAAGCCATCCTGAACCTCTGATCACCCACTTTATAACATCTTTATCCCCACAGCCATCAGACTTTTCAGTACTCATACAAACAGCAGATGATGTCAGACATGAATTTCCCTCTAAAGTTATTCTTATTATTTGATTTGAGTTCACTGATTCTGAGCCGTTTCCTGACAAACTGAAGTAACTCAGTGAAGTGTCTGAGTGGCAGCCAGGATGATGAGCTGGGTTGGAGGAAGATCAGCTGATCTAAGACTAGAGCCTGGACAAGTCACCAGACAGCCGATCACATATCATCAGCATCGGCAGTCAGGTCCTCCGTCCTCAGCTCTGCTTCACATCACGATATTTTCCTTAAAGAAAAAGTGTTTAAGAACACAGACTGAGGGGAACCTTCGTGCTGCCCGCCTGCACCCTTACTCTGGAGTTTCAGCTGTATTTCCATGCAGCCGTTTACTGGGTGCTGTATCCCTTTCACACAATACATGGAACGAGTCAGTTCACTGTGGTGTGAAAGGTAAAAAAGAAACTGAAAGACACATTATTGTAAAAGCAGCAGATGAAACTTATCAGTAAGGCAGTAACCTAAAAATACGCCCATGTTTCCTGAGCTTCAAATACCGCTTGTGTTTTTCTGAGAAACCTCACCTGCTGCGGTTTCTTACACCAGCTCCGTTTATTTATTGACTTCTCGTCTCACTCGAGACAGCTGCCAGAGATGATTCCTCACACCGTGTACAGACTCATTTTATTTTACACTTCCACAACGCCCAGAGCACCAAATGTGAACAAACTAACCCGTGAAAGTCGACTCAACAATGTCCTGTCTGCACATTCAAAGAGGCCTGTCACACTAGTGAGTCACAGCAGTGAGCCTGGCAGCCACAATAAGGAAGTCAGAGAAATGTGTAACAGCATCACTGATTCACAACACAAAATGTAGGATTTTTCCAAAGTATGTGTGACTGTGAAGTGTGAGTAATTTACATATTTTCGGGGTTTATTCTTGGGGCTGGACTTGCTGACTTAGCAAAGTGGAAAATAGAAACTTGATCTATTTCAACCCAAACAAAACCAGTGAAAATAAAAATAACTGGAAAAATAAAAGGACCTCACAGCAAGTCTAAGTCTAAAAATAACAACACCACACAGAACCTCCTGGATGAAAACCCTGTGTGTGAGTCACAGCGCCAGCTCCAACGGCTGAGGTGGAGTTTGGGTTTTTGTAGCTGCAGAAACAAAGAAGCTTGAAGCTTGAAGCTTCAGCACCACAAAACCATCAGAGAAGTTTAAGGCTGAAAACTGCAGTCTGTTAAAATGCTCAGATTTCCAGCAGAAACTACACAGGCACCTGTAGCTGCTAGCTGGGTGCTGGCTGGGTGCTAGCTGGGTGCTAGGGTTCACCTCAGCTAACTGGAGTCCCTGAACTAGACCACTGGACCGTGTTTGTGCTGTTTGAGCCTTTTGGAGCATTATTAATGCAATTATATGACCAGTAATATGGCTGCTGTGTATTTCACAGACCGTCCAAGAAGGCAGAGATCCAGTTTAGCTGAGTGAAATTCTATATTTTTATTGAGATATTTCTAATTAGCAGGTATTTTTGGTCTGTGGGACGCACCAGTGCAGCTAACAAGCTTTAGCTGATGTCTGGCTCCAAAAATCTAACACAGCAGTCCTAAAATGTTAAAGATGAGAGCAGAAACCAATGAGTGGTGCAGCACTACCTGTGTCCATCTTTTATATACAGCAAATGCAAAATCTTTATCAGCCTCTGTTTTGCACATTGGAGCCGGCTGGTCTGGATCTGCTTTAAGCCAGTCTTTGTAATCAGAATCATCCAACCATCTTCATCCTGTCTCTGTGCACGAGGACCCAACACTGCCTGCAGCAGAAAAGGAAGAATCTTTGCCATTTAACATAAGACTCTGAACATATGATGCTTTATAGTAAACAGTATGTAATCATTTATACCAGCACTAATGAGATGCACCCAGTGCTGAAAAATGTGACATAAAACAAGACTGCAGGGAGCCGTTAGAGGAAGCTCCAGGGTTCAGGGCTGTAACCTCAAGAACCAACAGGAACCAGTAAAGATATTATTAATACAGCAGAGTTTAACAGTGTTTCAGTGGTGA
This sequence comes from Amphilophus citrinellus, assembly GCA_013435755.1. Lineage (NCBI taxonomy): Eukaryota > Metazoa > Chordata > Actinopteri > Cichliformes > Cichlidae > Amphilophus > Amphilophus citrinellus. The sequence continues at coordinate 570,758 of CM024208.1, forward strand.
ACTGTGTCCCAGTCACAGCTGGCAGTAAATTCGGGGTCTCTGACAGAAACGAGGACGTTAAGATGAAAAGAAAACAGCGAGTTCATTTCTGCAGTATCTTATCAGACAGCTGCCGTCTGGTTAACCAACACAAACTATAAGTAAAACTCCACACCTGACAGCTCGAGCTGAGCCGATAAGGCTCAAACTGCCCCGCTGATAAGCCTTCACATGTCCCCTGTTTACCCGCAATGCCAAGCAGCTTTATCACTCAAACAATACAGCAGTTTCCTGTCTCACTCCAACATGAATCCCTCCGAGCCACAGGAAGGAAACTCCTTACATGGGCAGCAGGTGTGCTGTGTCGCAATGAAAGCACCATCCAGGCAGGTCAGTGTTCATATTAATATAACTGCTTTAACAGAATCATAAGTTTCCTCATGTTGCTGAAAACAGACTTAAAGCTCTCTCAACAATCACTTCCTTATTTCCTTCAGCGCTTCCTTAGTTACTGACGTCCGACCCAAAAGTGACTTGTTGATATAAATGAATTAAATGCAGTTAGTTGTCAGCTGTTCACTCTGCTGCACAGCGGCGCCATCGTTAGCACAGGAAGAAGCTCCTGGATTTGACTGTGTGGAGGTTACGTGTTCTCCGAGTCTGCCTGGGTTCTTTCTGGGTTCTTTCTGGGTTCTCCAGCTTCCACAGTCCATTGACATGCATGTTAGGTTAAGTGATGATTCTAAATTGGTCCTAAGTGTGAATGATTCTGTCTCTTTGTGTTGACGACCTGTCCAGGCAAATGTTTGATTATAACTCAAACTTTAATTTCTAATATTGACAATGAACCTTTTAACCAACATTACTTTTTCTTTCTTTGAGTCGTGAGCTGGCAGCAGTGTGGCGTGGTGGTTAGCACTGCTGCTTCACAGGAAGAAGGTCCTGGGTTCGATTCCACCCGGGCCTTACTGTGTGGTGTTTGCATGCTCTCCCCGTGTGGGTTCTCTGGGTACTCCGGTTTTCTCCCACAGTCCAAAGACATGCAGTCAGTGGGGTTAGGTTACCTGGATATCCTAAGTTGCCCGTAGGTGTGAGTGGTTGTCTGTCTCTCTGTGTTAGCCCTGCGACCTGTACAGGTGTACCCCGCCTCTCGCCCTATGACAGCTGGGATACGCTGCAGCAAATGTGTCCCTCCCCTCAGTAAGTTTTTCCATGATGCATCATGTTAAAGGCAGGCGTCTCCTAATGTGCTGCTTTTACAAACCCGATAGATAAAAATGATTTGCAACTCCCATAAACCCGTATTTTAATCACAATAGAAAACAAATCAAATGTTTCAACTGCAGAAAACAGAAAAGTCATTTTGAATTTGATGGCAGCATCACGTCTCTGAAGCTGTCACAGGTCCATGTTTCCAGCTGTGCAGCATCTCCTCTGCTTTAACATCAGTCCATAAACATCTGGAACTGAGGAGAGCAGCTGCTGGGAAAGGAACGATATCCTGATGTTCAGTCCTGGTTCTGCTTTTTGGTTCCTGATGCTCCAGATGTTCTCAGCTGGTCAAAGGTCTGGACCGCAGGTTCAGCACCCGAACTCTTCTGCTACGAAGCCGTGCTGCTGGAATAGCTGCAGGATGCAGGTTAGCATCATGGATGGATGGATGGATGGATGGATGGATGGATGGATGACCTGCTGCCAAAGAACCTGATTAGCTGCAAAGCGTTCTTCCAGCTGTTTTAGCATTACAGTAATCCCTCGCTACTTCGCGGTTCGCTTTTCGCGGACTCGCTGTTTCGCGGGTTTTCAATCAATATTAGTGTAAAAT